>CAUYPK010153360.1:0-56417 GCA_963574355.1 Loris lydekkerianus | reverse complement strand
CCTGTCTTAGGTTGCCTGCTCTTGCAGTTTCAGTCTTAACCATCATGGGGATAGAAACATCAATGGTTTGGTCCCTGTCTTAGGTTGACTGAATGCAGAGTGATCTTACCCGTCTTTGGGTACTATGAATGTAATCCACCATGCAGCCTCTCCATATCCTGTCTTAGGTTGTGCCCGCTTTGGGAATCTTACCCGTCATTGGTGCTATGGAGGGCGGTGAAGAATAATAGTTAGATTCTTGGTTAATGAGCCGGTGATATTGGACCTCGACCTGATTTAACTGCCTCTGACCTTTTTTTTGGGATACAGGGCCCAAAGGTGAAGGGTAAATAAGGGTAGCAGGGGAAGAAGGGAGGGTGAAAAACCTTTAATTCTTATTCTGCACTGTGCACTATTCTAGGTGCCAGAGAAACAGAAATAAATGAACAGGATAAAAAAAGTTCCCTGACTTCATGGAACTTACATCCTAGGGGGTGGAAGAGGCAAGAGACAAGGAAAAGCTCAGAAACACAGAGTGTCAGGGGGTGACAAGTGTTCAGAAGACGAAGCAGGGAAGGGGGCACAGCACCCTCCGGGTGGAGGGAATGTGAAACGCGGTGCTGCTGGAGGGCTCCCTGAGAAGGTGACGTCACCGCAGGGACATACCAGAGGCCAGACTGCCCGTCATGGAGACACCCAGGAGAAGTGTGTCCTCGGTGGAGAGCGGGGCCTTTGAAGACCCCTTCCTCCTTCCTCTCCTTTCGTCATTTTCATCTTCATTTATTTGTTCTAAAAACTATTTTTAGAAGTATGCTAGGTGCCGGGAACTGTATTAAGTCTTGAAGGTAAAAAGAGGGCCACTTGGGGGGGGGGGTGCCTGTGGCTCAAAGGAGCAGGGCACCAGCCCCATATGCCAGAGGTGGCAGGTTCTAAACCCAGCCCCGGCCAGAAACTGCAAAAAAGAAAAAAAAGAAAAAGAAAAAAAGAAAAGAAAAGAAAAGAGGGCCAGTTGTTTCAAGTCCCACAAGATCTACTGGCAGAGATGGGTAAGTCGGTAGTCACGGTGTCAGTGTTGGGGGATTACACCAGAAAAGGTGCCACTGTTCACGCCAGGAGACTCTATGGGCAGTCTGGGGGTGTCCTTGTATCTCATTCCAGAATAACATTTTAAAATATATAAAAGAAAACACACGTGATCCCAGAGGGTGCCAATTATTTTTCAAAAGTTAACAACGTAAACAGAAAAAATGAAATTGGTAATGATTGATGTGTTTTCGCATTTACACATTCAATACCCAGATCTATAAGTCTCTTAATGGTCGTAATGTCAAGATATTAAAGAGCATAGACACTTTTTTTAGATAATTTATAATGACTATAAAGTGATGGTTAAGTAACTGTGATAAATCACAGATACCACTGACACGGCTGTGAATTGAGCCTATACTTGTACCTGAAGGAAACGCTGCATTTCAGTGAACATTTCTTCCCCATGCCAATTCACAAAGCTCCTGAAGTCTGGCCCCTGGTTAATAGCCTCTGTGCTGGAAACGGACATGCAGTGGGCTCTGCCAGCACGGAGGCTGGGCTCTGGGGGCGGGTGGGGGACAGTCAGCCAGGAGGATGGTGGGGGGCACTCAGGAAAAGGGAAGAACAAGTTTCACGAATAGTTAAGCCTCGATTCTGGGAACTGACGTCTCCTGTGGTGAGAAGCCAGGGTTTGTGTAGGTTTTGGTGGGAAATGGTGTGGAGGAAGATGATGGGATTTGATTGCAGAGGGTTCTGGATCCTAAGCTGCAGAATTGATTGGAAGGTGGCAGGGAGCCCCGGCAGAATGTGAGCAGAAGAGGAACACCTCATGAACAGATGCACCTGTCAGAAAGATCCTTTTGACAGCTGAGTGTTGGATAGATTGAAAAAGATCATTTTGACGTTTGGGTGGTGGAAACTGATGGCAAGGAGAACAGTTAAGAAGCTCTTCTAATTAGTTGAGGTCAGAAACATCTGCATCTTCCAGAAAATGGCCTCAGGGCTACAGAAGAGGAGCTAGAAACACAGATCTACAAGGCAAAAGACTCTGCACAGAAGTTGCTCACTGGTGGAGGGAAGGGAGGGGAGCAGAGCAAAAATGCGACTCAGGAACAGGTGAGCGGCTCAGGGGTCAGCCGCCAGGAACTGCACACCTGTCCGTGCCTTTGCAGGAGCTCCTCTCTTCCTGGGAGCCCATCCCCTCCCAGATTGCCTCCTTCCTAGCTTCCACGCCACCTTGCCGATTTCTTTCTCTTCTTCCATCTCTCTGGGAGGCCTTTGTGTAGGCAGCAGCTCATCTCTCAGCTGCAGCCTAAGTGTAAGTCCCTGTTCAACTCTGTCCAGACACCTGAGATCCCTGTCCTTGGGCAGAGGCCCCTGAGGGTCAGTCTCCCAGAGTCTGAGCTGGCTTGTACCCCTGGGGAAGGCAGGTGGGACACCAGCCTGGCAGCTGACAAGTCCTGGAGAATTGCCTGCCCATCTGTAAGCCGACAACAGTCGCATTGGAAGTCAACAAGGGAAATGGGGAGGAGAGACCCCGCCTCTGCGGGGGTCACGCCCTGGGCCCCACGCCAGTGTGAACGAGGTTTTTCCGGGTGAGGGTTTCCCCTTGTAAAATGGGAATCGCAGCTGGAGGAGAGAGCCCAGAAAGAACCCCATGTGCCTTTCCGAGGGCTTCCCTTCTAACACTGTCTTGTTTATTAAAGCTCTGTGACCAGCCCTGGGGTGTGTGTGTGTGTGTGTGTGTGTGTGTATACCCATGCACACACACGCATTCTCTTTTTGATTTACAAATGAAGAAAATCAAGCCAGAGGGGCTAATGGACTTGCCTAAAGTCACCCAGTTGGTAAGACAGAGAAGGCAAGGGCAGAAGTGTGTGGGGAATAAACACGTACCCCAGGACCCTCGGCCTGAGTGAAGCCAGGGTGGTTTAGAAGAAAGGATTTGGGATTAAGGAGGCTCCGTGGGGCCTTGTGCTTTCCCATGAGGGCTGCCTGCTGCCTCTCTCTCCCTCCTGCAGCTCCAGCCCCGACCTTGCGGGGGACAGAACCAGAGAGGCAGCGGCTTCCAGGGGTTGCTGCTGTGGCGGTGGGGCCCACGCTGGGTCTCCAGCCTTCTCTCCTGGTGGTCTTCCCTGCCTGTACTCTACACTCAAGCCATGCCATCCGGCTGGCCCCCTAGTCCTTGTTTCTTCTTCCTGGTGGGCAGGGGATGGAGAGAAAGGGGGAGGGTTATCTCTTTCCTGAACCACTTTCTTCAGAAGTGGCACCTGCCAGTTAAGGTTCAACTGTTATTGCAGTTGTTGAAGACACAGTGAAATGACCTTGAGATAGTACAGAAGGTGGTCAAAGGTGACACCTTTTCACATGCAGCTTCCCACCAAACCATGTGAGCTGCCCTGGCCCAGCCCAGCCACAGCCCAGGAGGCTAACTGGTGTGGCACCTCCGAGGACCCGCCCGTAGCCTGGCACGTACAACACAGGGAAGGAAGGTGTGAAGCCACAGAGAGTTGTCAGTCCTCTCCCCTCGGCTGGGACTGTCCCCTCAGGAAGATACATAGCTGTCACTCGGGTAACAAGGAGGAGGAGGGATTGGGCATGAGGAAGCGAGGAGGGGGAAGTGGGACGTAAAAGGGAAGACAGCTCTGAGGAGGGGGTGTGTGGTGAGAACTCAGACGCCTCCAACAATGATCCCTGGGCCTCTTGCAGCGGCTAGAGGAAGGTCCAGCCTGTCCACAGGACAGAGGAGGGACAGCACTTCCTTCAAGGAGCCTGGAGACCTGCAGTGCCCAGACCCACATGCAGGGAAGGTGGGCAGGGCTGGCTGCCTGCGTCCAGCTTCCCACCCAGCTCTTTGTGCTGGGGGTCGTCCTGGGAACACTGGCTTACCTGGCCGGATCCAGCCATACCATGACACGTCTGAGGACCTGGTAGGCTTAGGGTAAAGACGTACAGCCTTTCAGAAGCTACAAACTGTGACTTAGGGAAGAATGTTCGACAAGATTCCCGAACCACAGTGGGGTGGGCACAGGGTCGGGGACGGGGATAAATACTTAATTTTACAAAGTGCATGTCTGAAGAAGAGGTTTTTATTGACTTGAAGGTGAAAGAATCCTGGCTACAAGAGTAAACAGAAGGACCCCTTGCTGAATGCTGCCTCACTAGTCTCCATGTGAACTGCGGCAGGCAGAGGCATATTCTCAACGGCCTCATGACCTGCGTGCCCCCACGTGCCAGGGGCATGGCACCACTGTCCTGTGTGACCCTCGCTAGCAGCCCTGGAAGGTGGGCCTGCTTTTACTCATCAGGAGGCTGAGATGTCAGATCCCTGAACGGAGGCCCCACCGCTCAGGCCCCACTGGGTTTCCAGCTGCAGAAAGTGAGGTTCTGGAGCGGCTTGTGACCACTGGGGACCTCCAGCGCACAGTGAGGGTCAGAGGCAGAGCGGAGGCCCTGGCCAGGCCTGTGGCTTCTTCAGTCCCCACATCCATCCTCTCCTAAGTTCTCGGGCCCTCACTTTCAGAAGGTCTGGAACAAGGAGGCTGTGCACTGTGCCAGGGGAGGAAGATCCATCAGGATTTCCAGCTATCACCAGCTGCCAGGGCCATCTTCTCAACTGGCGGCATCTTGGTTTTTCCCAGTGCCTGGTCACACGTGGCTGCCCCCAAGAGGCTCTCAGTACTGTGGGCCACACTTCTTTCTACTCAGTCATGCTCTCAGGGTGGTAATAACAGCTCCCTGCGCGCTGTCACAGGAGAGGAGCAGCTGGAGGGAGGAAGGGAGGGCTCTGGGCCAGGTGGGGTTGGCGGCCAGTGTTTCCCTGTGGGGAGAGGGCAGGCTCAGGGGACCGGCTTCCTTGTAAACAGAGCACAGCCAGCTCTAAAAATACCGCTGCCCCAGACAGGGTGCGCTGAGCCCCTCTGGTCTCCTGCACAGCCTTCCCAGGCCCTCACCCCTTTCCGGAAAGGTCAAGGGGATGGGAAGAAAGTTGACTTGTGAAGAGTTCGATTTCCTTAGTAAGGAAAGTATAACAATATTTCCTTCCTCTGCAAAACAGAAACGAGGATGCCTCATGGGTTTTAACAACAATAACAAGGGCAACAGGCAGAAAGCAAGCTCCTCTGGGCCCCTGCTCCCTCCTCCAGGAACTGTGCAAGGGCTCCTCCCGATTCCCAGCCTGCCATCGGGGAGCCCCCAGAAGACCCCTGGGCTGGAATCTTCAGCTGTTCCCCTCATTAGGAATGTGACCTGTGACTCAACTGCCCTAGGCTTTGGTTTCCACAATTATAAAAGAGGATAATAATAGTGTTTCCTTCACTTGGGTGTGGAGAGGATTAAATGAGACACTACATATTAGGCTCCTAGCACAGTGCCTGACATACAGTAAACACTCAAAACATCCTTAATTATAGAATATGGGAGACTATAACTATGTCCTGAATTCAATGGGAAGCCTAGTTTAATGGGAAATTTAGTGGTGGTGGTGGGGAGACAGTATTGTGGATAAGAAAAGGCTGAAAGTGTCTGAATCACAGAAAACTCAAATCTGTTATTTAACAGATGGGGAAACTGAGGCTCAGGGAGCAGAAAGGAGTTGCCTCAGGCCAGACACTGTGTTTTCCACTGCCTATAAAATAATAAAATATTGTATGATGAGACCCCTAAAAATCCTGGGTGCCCCCTAGATTTAGTAGAGTGAGGGCTTTCTTTTACATAGCACTGGAATGTTTGTAAAGCCCTTTTTGGAGGGGAAGACAGACCTCAGCAGATCACGGCTAGAGGGCTGAGCTCCATGACGGGGGACACAGGTTGGGGCATGCGGGAAGACACAGCCAGACAGAACTCACCTGCTGGCTGGTGCTGGGTGGGGGAATCTAGAGACCATGTCCTTGAGACCCAGGACAGACAGAGGTGGGGAGAGCTTGGGTCCACCTAAGAAAGATCATCTACCCTTGGGCTGTTCGATTTGGCAGACACCAGACAAATGAAGATTATCAACCACTTGAATGTGGCTAAGTCTGAATTTCAAAGATTAAATTTATAAAGAGGGCAAGACACCTTATTAATAATCTTTAAAGTGAATAATTGTAAGACTGTTGGGTTGATGAACATACATGATTAAAAGGACTTTCACCCGCTGCTTCTTTACTTTTTCCTGTAGCTCCGAGAACCTTTGGAATCACACGTGTGACTCGCAGTATCTTTCTGCTGGGCAGTGCTGTTCTGACCACCATATTTATGACACCCCAGAGAGGGCTTTTTCACCAGGTAATGAAGCTTCTATCACTGGAGGTATTTTAAACAGGCCTTATTAGTGGAATTCTTACAGCTGGATGAATAGACGCTGTACTTCCTGCAGCTCTGATTCAACCACGTGTCTCAGACAAGGGTCAGGGGAGCCTATATCTTCTTTGGAAGATATAGGAGTAAAAAAGGTCGATGATCAATTTAATATGAGAAAATTTTGGTTGAAGAAAAGAGTTAAGTTCCTTTACTCCAAGACATTTTAGAGCCTCCTGGACATGAAAGTGAATCCCGAGTCTCCAAGAGAAGGACACAAGAAGTTAGTCACAGAGTTCCTTTCACAAAGCATGACCGGGAAATAATTTATTATTTGGTTTATTCCTTGAGAATTGTTATTCTTAAATTCTCAAAAGAATGTGGATCCCATTACCAGACCACACTGAGTTCCTAACCTGGTGTTCCTGTGTGACTTTGCCTTTATCAACTGTAAAACGGGAGAAAGAATGTTCACCTCTCAGGATAGCTTTGAAGGTTACATTTTTTTTTTTTTTTCTTTTATCAGTTTTTGGCTGGGGCTGGGTTTGAACCCACCACCTCCGCTCTATAGGGTTGGTACCCTACTCCTTTGAGCCACAGGCACTGCCCTGAAGGTTACATTTTTAAAAGTACATAGAAAACGCAGTGCACTGGCTTTTACATCACAGGTAGTTGTGGCAAATGGTAGTTGTGATTAACTGAAGCCCAGAGAGGTAAAGCAGTTTTGCCAACCACACACAGGAAATTAGTGACTCTGGTAGGCTAGGAATCTCGGCCTACGGGCCCTGCTAGTTCACTTACTTTTCTTTATTAAGCAATAGCATATTAGAAATCTAATTCTACAGGGCACACAGGCAGCCAAGTTTGGTGTGATTTGATAGATTAAGACAATTTTAAATAGGAGACAAATATTTCCTTCTTTCCTTCCCCCTCCCCCCTTTCCTCAGTTCCAGCCAAAGGAAGCCGTGGCCACCATGGGGCCTGGCAGACTCCCCTTCTCCACTTTGAGGGTTCTTGTTCCTGCTGATCCTGGGAGCCCCCAGCCTGTGGGCTGCCCTTATCAGCAGGCTCCAGGCCAGAGGAAGAATCCTTCTGTCCTGTGTGTCCCTCTGGAGGGAGCGAGACCTTGTAAATAAACACTGGCCAGACAGAGGAAGGGGGGAGGGTCAAGGGGAAAGAATCCTTGACATTTTGGTGACTGGGACAGGATTAAAGGCCACTAGGCGTAGCCCTTACTGGCCATTTCTGCTGGGATCACAAATCCTCATGGCTTCCCTGGACGGCAAGGCTGCCTTTGAATAGCCCTGGGAGCTGGGGCATTCCTAGTGCGCTGCTGGCTTGATCCAGGCCTAATCCTTTGCCCAGGACTGACCTTTCACAGTTTACAGAGCACTTTATCTCCTGGCTGGGTGGAGTCCCACAGAACCCTCCTGAGAGAAGGGAGGTTTATTCCCATCCCCAGTTTAAAGATAAGGAAACTGAGGCTCCTAGGGTAAGTGACTGACTCCTGGCTACATAGCTAGAAGTGATTGAGTTTGGACTGAAAGCTACATATATTTTGGTGCCAAATTCAAAGGTCTGCCCGTCACACCATCTGGTGAACCTTTGTGCCATCCACAATCCAGTGACAAGTGAAGGTCAAGGCAATGAATCTCAACAGTATTGTGCTTGTGAAAGAAGCCAATAAAAAAAGAATTACTGTATAATTTCATTTATGGAAAACGCTAGAAAATGCAGTAACAGAAAACTAATTGAAGGCTGTTTAGGGAAGGGAGGCAGGAGAAGAAGATTCAAAGAGGTACAAGGAAACCTTTGGGGTGATGGGTGGTGGTTTCACAGGTCTGTGGGTATCTGATTGTATACTTCAAATACATGGGCTTTACCCTATGCCAATTATACTGCCATGAAGCTATTAAAAAAGAGGACGATGAGGGGTGGGGGGAAGAATGAAGGAAGTTGTCTGGTATATAATTAAATAAGCCTGAGAGCTGTCTTAAAATAGGGACACCAAATACCCTGGGGGAAAGAAGGGAGAGATCATTCCCAGATGGGATTGATGGGAAAAGAGTTTTGACAAGGTTTAAGGTGTGCACCAGGTTAAAAAATATTAAGGTGGAAGATGAAGGTAGAATTTATTTGGGTAGTGGAGGGTGGAGTATCACACACACACAACACACACAACAAGTGTATGTATCACTCACATATAGCCCCCACCCCTTTTCGTCCCAATTCTTGGAGGACTGAGGTTAAAGCTAACAGCTACAATCTTCTCTTTTCTTCAGAAATTCAGGCACACGCCCTACTTGGCAGGCAGCGGTCTTGCTAATGAGATTCCTGCCCTTCTCCCTCCCCTTTTGGGTTGTGCTGGGGCCCCTGCCCTCTCAGATTTCCTCTTTGAACTGAACTGCCAAATACTTGCTGGATGATTCCCTGACAATACTAGCTCTAGGGCCCCCTGGTACCCACACTTCAGCCGTTCCAAATCTCACAGTAAGAAGGAGGTTTAGGGGGAATTTGCGTGAGCACGGGATTAGATTCCAGGTCCAAAATAAAAATACCTTCTTTTCCTTTATCTTTCATACCTTTCAGCTTAGTAATTGACATGGGATCATAGGAAAATTTTGAATAATGAGCTTATTAGAAAATATTGTGATTGAGCAGAAGGAAATTCAAGAATTGTTACAGTGTCGTATACTTAATTGACTAATTTGCTCCTAAAATAGCTCTGATCACTGCTCCTATAGTTTATAAAACATTAATTTGGGTTTGGATGATCCCATTATTCAGAGCCTTACATAAGGGACTATTCCAATGACATATGAAACTGAAATTGTGGGTTAGTTCTTGCTTTTCAATTTCCTTGGCATGTTTGTTGATTTTAAACTGCCTCCTTTGGAAAGTTTCCTTTGTAATTAAATAAACTGTCAGCTACATTCCCCGCATCTAACTCAGGACTCAAGTGTAAGTTCAGTTCTGGAATCGCCTTTCCAACCTTGGCTTAAAGGACATTAGTCACTAGGGGCGAAATGTGGCATTTGAACAGCTGTTATGAATAGTCAGAGTCCAAGGCCTACAAGTTTGGAAAAGGTGCATGTGGAGAGAGGGAGCCAATGTTTACTGAAAACTTACCTGTGACAATCACTGGGGACTTTACATAGAGTATTTCTTTTAGTTCTATGAACAGCCCATTAATGTTCTGCCTCCTCTAAGCATAACAAGGTTAAGAATTTGTCAAATATCACACCATTCATAAGGGGAGGAGCTGACACTTAAACCCATACAATGAGTCTAGAGTTTATACTCTCAAACACGCTCCTATTTACCCTATGGACCTTATTTAATCCTCCCAACCCTGCGAGGCATAGGTGCCATTATTATCCCATCTATTTTCCAGATGGCAAACCAGAGGCTCAGAAAAGTAATTTTCCCAACTTTAAACTAAATACAGACCCTGAATTTAATCTTCAATCCTGGACAAGTCACTTCACTCACCTTTGCATCCTCCATCCATTCATTCAACAGATAATATCAAGAGCTTACTCTGTTCCAGAGACTGTCTTGTCCCTGGAGATAATAAGATGTACAAAATCCAGTCCCTGCTCTTCAAGAACTCACCGTCTAGTGAAGATGGCAAACATTCACACAGCAATAAGAAAAATGATTGCACAATGGGAGGTGTATACAAAGAGCTACTGGAACGGAGAGGAAAAGGCGTCAAATTACTTCGTGAAATAGAGCAAGGAAAGCCTAGAGAGGAGGGGATTTGGGGCTAATAATTACATTCTCTCCAGGCAGGTAAAAAGGATGGCTACTCCAGGCCAGGAGAGCATCAAAGGCCAAAAATAACGCAGTGTAAGAGGTCGCAGACTGAGCACCTGCCACCTGCTTTCCACGTTATCTCCCAAATCCCCACAGTTCTGTGAAGGAGGTTATCATTCAACAGAAGAGGGAACCCAGGCACAAAGAGGTCAGGTAGCTTGCTGATAGTCACACAGCAAGTAAGGACAGAGCTAGAATTCGGTCCTGATCAGCCTGGTGTCAGAGCCCACACTCGGAGGCCCCTTCTCTGAGTGTGTGAGGGAGCCAGCCTAGGTCTTCATGGTGGGGGCAGGCAGGGAGATGGGCTCACAGGTGAGTCAGTCGCAGCTTCCTGTATGGTTGCTTTAGGCCACTGTCTTCATGAGGCTTCACCTTCCTGATCTAAGGACACTGGACTGCTTGGGACGTATAAATATAAGACTGTAGTAACTGGTGCGTTTACAGGGATGGCTACCCTGTAGGGGAAAGACACATCATTTTTATTTGCTTCTGACAGAGCCATCTCTGCTCACTATAGGAATGCTGGGTGTCTTATACTCAGCTGGACTCTCCTGGTTTAAATGTCAGTATTGAAATTCTGGTTCACTTTCTGCATTCCCTGGCTCTGCTGGGACACCCGGAGGACAGAACCCTGTTCATATTCTTCTCTGCCAGACACTCAGCACCTGCCACCTGGCACACAGTAGGTACTCAATAAATATTTGTTGAATGAACTCTGGGTCTTTGATTAATTATTTACAGAGTAAGTTAATTGTGAGTTAATACGTGTAGTTTGGTCAACAAAAATATGTATTCCACCCTGTACAGTCATTTGGGTGGAGGGGATAATATAAGGGTGTTTGTAGAGTTAAACATAGAAGGACTGTCTGCCTGATCAGTGGGAAACAAAGTCACCATACTTCTAACGGCAGGGAGTTTGTTTCCCCTGGTCTGACTGAGGCGCTGCTTGAGTTTCCCAAGCAACTCTGACGTCACCATATCCCAGTAGTTGGGGATGGCAAATGTGGGTTCCTTCCTGTCCTAATATTTTCTTTTTTCCCTGTCCTTCAATTTGTGCTTGAACACTAGGAACGATGGACGTTCACTATCTGGGAAGGCAGCATTGTAACACTGTCCCAACAATAAGAGGGAGGACTCCCTCTTGAGACAACGTCTTAGGCACAGGGCCTCTGTGAGCCTTCGCCGCGCCTCTGAGATTTAGCGGCCTGCTCAGAGGTGGTGCGGGCCAGGGCCGGGCAGCAGCACAGACCACGTCCTGCACGCCGCAGGGCCTCCAGCCCACGTGCTGCGGGGGCGCGAGCTGGGGCCCAGCGGGGAGGGCGGAGCCTCCGCTACGTCACGCCGCCAGCCCCGCCCCGCCTCGCCGGCCCCGCCCCGCCCCGCCAGCCGCCTCCCCATACAAGGTGAAGCCTGCAGCGTCCCACGAGGGCTGGTGGGGCGGGCGGCCGCTGGTTTCAGTTTCTGAAGAGTGAGGCCGGAGCAAACACAGGCGGGGAGGAGGGTTCTGGAAGCCTTCCCAACAGATAGCACATTAACTCGCTGCTGCCTGGGAGCCACCCACGGTGGGAACAGGCCGGTCCCGGGCGCGGCAGGCCTGGCGAGTCTCCAAGGACCGGGCCCGGGCAGACTCCCCACGGGACAGCTGGGTCACCCCAGCCCCAAGGTCCAAATACAGCCCGTTCTCCTGGGTCCACCGGCGCCTGCCCCTAGCTCCGGCTTCAAGGAGGATGGGTCAGCAGACCTCTTAGAATGTTTGTTTTCTTTCTGAGGGACCAGGCCAAGACCAATAACCTCCAAACGGGCTTTTTTCTGCACGAGCAGACTGCAGGGTACCTGTCCTAGCAGTGACCTTTGTTTACGTTTCTTAATCGCTCGCAGTCTCATTATCCTCATCTGTAAAATGGGGATAATGATACCTATCTTTAAGATACACTCCCAGGATTAGATGAGATAAATACAGATTATACATATTAAGCACTTAGGGCCCTCAATGGCAATTAACATTATTATTAATTATGTTATTATGAATGACTAAGAATGACACTCAAGATGATTAGTGTCAAAAATATGCTCAATTAAAATTTTTTTACAGAAATAGTTTAATGAGAGATAAAGAAAGAGGAATGACAGTGGGTGGAGATATATATACACGTTTTATCATTTAATATTCAAGCGGGTCCACAAGCCAGGCGTTAATACCCCTATTCTGTGGATGAGGAAGTAGAGGCTTTTGGAGGTTTTGTAACTGGCCCATTTCGCAGACTGAGTTGGTACCTGGGGTCTCGGCCTCCCCCTCTGGCTGACTTCCTGACCATGCCCTTTATCTTCTAGCGGGCTCATCTGCAGAGAATGCCAGCCTTTCCTTCCCAGCCCTTACCCATCTGGAGGAACCCGAGGCAGAGACTGGGTAAAGCTCACCTCCTCCAGACAGTGTTATGGATCCTCTCTCTGGTACCTGAGGAACTGACCTCCTCCTCCTCCCTTCCTTTTTCTGGCGTCTTAGCAGGGGGCTGCATGGCCCTTGGTGCAGGCTGTGCCTGCCTTAGATAGACACCACACATGCTTTCACTTTGGAGGGTCCGTGTGGTGTTCTGGTTAAAGGCACACGCTTAGGAGCCCACTGTGCAGGTTCCACTCCTGGCTTTGCTGCTTAACTGGTTGGGAAGCTTGACTAAGTGACTTAACCTCTCTCTGCCTTACTTATCTATAAAATGGAAATTGACAGTAAGCTCATCCTCATGGAATTGCTATAGGGATCGAATGAGTTAACATCTAGAAAGTGCTTCGAATCTCTGAGTGACAGATGTTCACTGGACAAAGATGGTGTGGAGAAGGTCCTGAACGTTGTTTGTTAACAGAAATCGAGACCAAAACCACATCACAGTGTTAAGAGCACGGGTTGGCATCGAAGATCTAGGTTCTCATCCTGTTTGTCTGTAATGTCATGTTTGGATTTGGGCCTGCCCCTTCTGCTGAACTTACTTTTCTCCTGCAAAGTGGTAAGTTTGGCTACCCCTGTTAGGTCTTTGAGGGTAATGTGCATTGGTATTAATGACTGGTTCTTTGCTTCTGGGACTTTACTTGTGTAATGTTCCAAATTAGGAGTCACACTCAAAAATAAATGACTGGTTTGCCAGTGGAAGCACAAATCTCAACCCCTGGCTGCTGTGAGCCCACAGGCAGAGGATGGTGCTGGCGGTGGTAATTGCCAGCCCACACCAAGCAGGTCCTAGTACCTGGCACTAGGCCAAGTGCCATCATTGCCTTGTTTATTTTTCTCAAGAATTCTATAAAGAAGGCAGAGAGAGGGGTCCTCAGACGCCAACTCCCAACGTTTGCAGGAATCCTGGGCAGCATGAGCCTGTTCTGCTACTCCTGGGGATAAGGAATCGATTCCATTGTTAAGTGTTCTGAATAGCTGAGAAGGGCACAGCTGACATTTTTACATTAGCTTCCTAACTTTGGACTTGGGCAGTAGACAGACATGATTTGGGATACAGGAAGGGGGATATAAATTTCCCCAAGAGTCTTCTGGAGCAGTTTACAGTAGCAGGGCTGGAGGATGGAAGACTTATAGGTCATACCTCCTCTGGGCCTGGCCCAGGCCCCTCAGCCACAGGGTCCTGCCTGGAGACAGACCTGGAGGGACACAAAAGGATTCCAGTACGGCCTAGGTTGGCATTGTACTAATTTCAAAACATCAGAAATGTGTGTCTGCAATCAATTGGGACATACTTCCTTGGGGGTGATGTTTGGGGTATGGTTGAATCGGGAAACACATTAACAAAAGTTTGGACTAATCAGGACTACACAACTGGAGGGGCAAATTGCCTCTAGGATGACGGGCTTGGCTGGTTTGGTTCAGCTTGATATCTTTCCCAACAGGCAAACAAAATATCCTGCTCCAATAGCCCCAGAGGCTTGTCATTCCCAACATGGTGAAGTCCGAACTCCCTGGGGTGGCATTCAAGGCCCTCCACGATCTAGTCTCAACTCGCCCTCGTGGTCACTTCTCTGGTCGTATTCCCAGCCGGAGAATTCCACCTAGTTCCACGAATGCTCCAGGCTTATTCTTATCTCTGTGCCTTGGCAGGTGCTGTTTCTTCTGCCCCATGGCACGCCACCATAGATGTCACATCTAGATGAAAAAGCCAGTCACACTTCAAAACAGGTTGGTTTTCCTCTTGCGCCCAAGCCTTCTCTAAGCAGTCCCTACAAAGAGAGACTCTCTGCAGCCTCTTTGGAATTGCAGGGAAGAGCACAGCTCACCAAAGCAAGGAATATCAAGTGGAAACTCTGAGAGTCAAGGCACCGAATGGGTCCCCAGATGGTGTGGGAAAACCAGGCTGAGTATTAATGTGGTTTGGAAAGCCTTGAGTTGCTACTAAACTAATTTAAGAATAATACGTGAATATATTCCTAAATTTTAACAATTTGCTGTATGGATTAACATTCAGAGTCCAACAGCAGAGGACCTGAAAGGCATGGTTTGAGGAAGTTCTATGACTTGCTCAGAAAGTAGCCCGGCTAGAGAAGCCTTCCTTGGGACATTTTTAACATACCACCTTGATACAGATTTCAAGAAGTATGTTCTTGAACACAGGCCATGTTTTTCACAATCCCAAAATCTTAGCATGAAGGGAAGTTACCACATGATCTGGTTTGCCCAGGAAGTTCTGGATTCTAATTATTGTCCTGAAATAATTATTAATAGTTACTCTTTTATTACCAAATACCCTAGTTTGGAAGATAGATTCCATGGTTATCCTCTGTCACTGCATAGATTCCATGGTTATCCTCTGTCACTGCAAAAGCAAACAAGAGCTCGTCTAAGTGGCTGTATTTCTAAAATTTTAGAAAAATCTGTGTCATCTCCTTGCACAAGTCCTGGCCATGGTAGGTTTTTAACAAGAGATTGTGGAATGAATTATTTTTGGATTAAAAAAAAAATTTCCCAAGAGGGTTTTGTTTGGCTTTATTACTTTAAGTCATCATAAGAACAAAAAGATGCGTAAGAACTTGTTGTTAAGTCTTTATACCTGAACACCAAAAAGGGGATATGAAATATAAATGCTTTCAAAAGGAAAGTCAAAAAAAGCTTAGGAAAGTGACAGGAAGTGTCCCCAACATGTGTTTTGTTGCTGTTGCTAAATGTTAAAACTTTATTGATCCTCCTTAACAAGAATGGGTTCCTTTGTCTTTGACAAGTATGTTTTTTTTCTTTAATTAGTATGTATTTTTAACTAGGAAAGTTTTTATTTAAAAAGATACAATTGATTGGTGGGATTCCACCTACGTGCATCTTACAAGGGTACATGTGAAACTTAGTAAATGTAGAATATAAATGTCTTAACACAATAACTAAGAAAATGCCAGGAAGGCTATGTTAACCAGTGTGACGAAAATATGTCAAATGGTCTATAAAACCAGTGTATGGTGCCCCATGATCGCATTAATGTATACAGCTATGATTTAATAATAATATAAAAGATACAATTATTGAAGCAAAAAGAAAAATCCATTTTCTAAGAGCTTTGAAAGATCATTTAGATAAATCCTTTTCTATTCCAGAGTTTGTGTTGGGCGGGGAGTAAGGGTGGGGCGTGAAAAACTAACAAACTCACAGGGGCCTAAAGAATTTAAAAGATCAGCAGAAGCCTCATAGCCAATATGGGGCAAGTCGATATTTGAACCCAGTTCTCTGAATCCGTGTGTCTCTTGATCCCTGCACAAAACTCTTCTAATTCCTTTGGCCTGGCAAACAGCATTTGTGCAGAGATACGCTTATCTTGTCACCTCCAGAGTTAAAACGTGAGCTCCCGGTCTCAACTAGGATTATGTGGATGAAGTTAAACTATGCACAGCCCCAAATTCAAAAGAGCCGAGGAGAAAACTTGTCCATGGATAAGGGTTGATGCTGGGGGCTTTGGAGTCAGAGAAGTGGGGGATCAGATCCTGATTGTCCATTTACTTGCTGAGTGCCCTTGGTCAGGTTTCCAAACTTCCTTGAGGCCTGGTTTCCCCATCTTTCAAATGGACACAGCGGTATATGTTTCTTGTAGGATTAGTGGGGCTTCGGTGAAATGGCATATGTAAAGCACTCGCTCGTTTTTAGAAGTGTTAAACATTCATAAATTGTAGGCATTATTATAGTCTTTTTTTTGAGACAGAGTCTCACTGTGTCACCTTCAGTAGAGTGCCTTGGCCTCGCAGCTCACAGCAACCTCAAACTCTTGGGCTTAAGCAATTCTCTTGCCTCAGCCTCCCAAGTAGCTGGGACCATAGGTGCCTACCACATGCCTGGGCTGTTTTTTTTGTTGCAGTTGTCATTGGTGTTTTAGCTGGCCCGGGCTGGGTGTGAACCCTCCAGCCTTGGTGTATGCGGCCTGCGCCCTCCCTACTGAGCTACGGGCACCGTCAATATAGTAGTTATTACCACATTGCTGCCCAGGCTTGCACTGAAGGAGAGCTTGTCGATCTCACATAGGCACTAGTAGACAGCTCTTTCTGCCCCGATCGTCAGTGACTCTATCCAGTGCCAGTCCCACAAACAACTTGACTTAATAAACCTGTTTTCTGAGGTGGTGGTGACTGAAATCTGTATCCTATATAAAATGAGTGTGGATGACTGGTCCCCTTGTCACCAGCCATTTTCCTGTTTCCTAGATTCCTTGATAATCTTTTTTTTTTTTTTTTTTGGCTTGGGCTTTGCAAAACTTCCTGGTGGGTAGTTTTAGTCATCCTTCCTAGTTTCAAGAGTGTGTTATTAAGCTAGAAATCATAAAAACGTGTCTCACTGTGTCAGAAAAAGATAAGAAGAAGGAAGATGGCTCCTCGTGTTCATTCATTTGAAATACTGGTTACTAGTTTTTCCTTGTCTAATTTCTCTCCCCTTCTCTCCTTTCCACTCTTCTCTCCTCTCCCCTTTTCCCTCCACAGACTTCTGTCTCTTACTGAAAAGAAAAACAGCCACAATACCCTGGCATCTGCAAGAAAGGCAAGGTATTCATCCAGGCCTTCACCTGAGCATCTGACCTGTGTTACTAAATACCTGCTGTGCCCGACGCTGTGCTCAGCTTAGGTCTAGAGACATGCTGGTTACCTAACCTGGTTATGGGACATGAGCTCTGATAGACCCGGGTCCAAATCTCTGCTCTTTAGTTCCTATAGACTGAATGTTGAACAGGTTGGCTACTTACCTCTCTCAACCCACTCCTCCCTAATCCCCTCTCTCAGCCACGGCATCACCATGGTCTTCCTGCCCCAGCTCTGAAGCCTCAGGATGATTTTATTCTCCTGAGCCCTCTGCCCTATGTTCAGTCACCCCGTGGTGCAGGATTTGACTCCTAAATATCTCTTGAATGTATCTTCATCTTCTCCAATTTATTTAACAAATGTTCGTTGAGAACCTGCTCTGTCCCAGGCCCCCTGCTGGCACAGGGGACCTGTCCTCAGAGAGCTCCCTGACTGGGCAGGTGCGCCCATAAACACAGTTTGCCAATAGCAAATGGGTATAATGCTAATAAAAGCCGACTTTGATTGCAGCGTAATCGCTATCAGACACTGCTGTAAGAGCTCGCACACGTCCAGTCATTTAGTCAGTGCGCTGACCCTAAGAGACAGATACTCTTATAGATAAGAAAACTGAGGCCCAGAGTAAATAAGCAACGTGTTCAGAGTCACACAGCTCGTTGGGAGTGGAGGCAGGACACAGGCTACAGGCTACCATCTTGAAGCACTACTGGGCTCTACACCTCGAGGGCATGGAGGGGGCTTCTGGGGCTGCCAGAGGAGAGCTTCCAACTGGACTGAAGGTCCTTCTCTGAGCTGTTGTAAAGAAGCCACGTCGAACCATTAATTGTGAGCCGGATTTAGCCAGGGCAACCTCCCCTTCCGCTGCCCCACCCCAAGCCCACAGCACGTGGGCCCTCAGCTCCTTCACTAGTCCCACTCTTGTTAGGCCTTTCTTCCCACCTGTGCCATGGAGGGCTTTCTAATCAAGTCTAATAAACATTTTAGAATGTCTTTCCATTCCCTTTAGCCACAGAATAACGTCTCACCCCTCAGCAGGACTGCAAGGCCTCTGAGGGTTGCCCTGCCCAACGCCCCGCCTTGCCCCCAGCCCTTCCTGCCTACAGCCACCCTGAACCACTGGTAGGCCTCTGCGTGGAACATGCTCAGTTCTGCCTCCAGCTGTGTCAAATCCCCCTCTGTCACCTGTGAGTCCTTTCACATGCATTGTCTTTCTGGGACGCCTTCCTGGATCCCACAGGCAAAGTGAGATACTCTCAGGAATACTCCCATCATACCCCAAATCCTCAGGCAAAGAGAGATACTCTCAGTAATGCTCCCATCACACCCTAAATCCTTTTATTTCAGCTCTTCTCCTACTGAATTGCAATAGTTGCTTGGCATCTGCCCCTTCCTCAGACGGTGAGCCCTTGGGAGTATTTGCTAGCTCCTAACAGGGCCTGGCATCTGGTGAACTCTTTGAATGAATAAGTCCATGAACCAGTATTAAGAACAAGGACCAGGCTCTATGTCTTTTTATCTGTTGCAACTCACAGCACAGTACTGGGGACATTTGTTGTCCAGTTAAACACTGATTTTCCTCTTAGGTACCTGTGGGGTGCGATCACGCTCCCAACAGAACTGCAAAAGGGTAAAACCATCCATAAAGTCAATACCATATTGAGAAATGCATTCACAAGACAAGGGGTTGTCAGGAGTTGTTAGTAGTATTGTTGTCCAGGCCCTGTCACCAGCTAGCTGTGTGACTTTGGATTAGACATGAACCTCTCTGAGCCTGCATTTCCCCAGCTATAATACCGCTGTGAAAACACCCAAAGGGCATGGGTTCAGGAGAACTTTGTAAATCATGAAGCGTTCGATGGCCAGAGGGGCCAGTGGAATGATTCCTCCAGCTAAATCTCAAGTGTCAGTCGAAGCTGGGCATACTCAGTGCTACTGCCAGCCTTTCCCACCCTTTCTTCTTTTCTTGGCCTGAGTCCAGGAAGATTTCCATCTATACCTTGTCTGCAAGCCAGACTCTGAACCTAGGGTTTGGAAAAACAGGCAAGTTATAGTCGTCCAGGTGTATCCTGTCCATATACTGAGCTGTAAGGCCAAGTTTGTTCTCAGAATAAAGTGAATGCACACGACTGTGTGTGTGTGTTTATGCTTTCATAAGGAGGGCAGGGTTCAGCATAATAAAGGCAGCTGTGGGGTAGTGCTGAGAGCTCTGAATTTGGCGTCACTTGGGTCTTAATTTTACCACGATCATTTATCCAGCCAGCGAGTAACTTTAGTTATATCATTAACCTCTCAGCCTCCCTCCTTAATCTCTAAAATGAAGCAGTGCATTTGAAATAGATTCATTGTAAAGATTAAGTGAAATAGAGAACATAAGGTGGCTGGCACACTGCCTTGTGTGTGGTACATACTACACAGACGTTTGGTTGTGGATTTTTATTGTGTTAGTAATAGCTATATCATTTTCTAAGCACCGTCTATGCATTCGGCTTTATGCTAAGTATTTTACATGCGTCACGCAGTTTCAGTCTCACAACAGCCGTAAGGGACAGAAACAGTTGATTCTTGAACAACTTGCATTTGAACTGCATGCGCCTACTTAAATGTGGATTTCTTCTGCCTCCCCCACCTCCGCCACCTCGGAGACAGTAAGACCAACCCCTCCTCTTGCTCTTCCTCCTCGGCCTGTTCAATGTGAAGAAGATTAAGATGAAGACTTTATGATAACCCACTTCCACTTAATGGATAGTGAATATGTTTTCTTTGCCTTATGAGTTTCTTTTTTTTTTTTTTTGCAGTTTCTGGCCGGGGCTGGGTTTGAACCTGCCACCTCCAGCATATGGGGCTGGCGCCCTACTCCTTTGAGCCACAGGCGCCGCCCTGCCTTATGATTTTCTTAATTTCCTTTTATTTTCTCTAGCTTACTTGATTGTAAGAATACAGTATATAACACATGTAACATACAAAGTAAGGTATTAAGCAGCTGCTTGTGTTATTGCTAAGGCTTTCACAGAAGGCTCATAGGAGTTCAGTTTTTGGGGAGTTGAAAATCGTATTTTCAACTGTGTGGGGTGGTTACCCCTCACCCCTACATTATTCAAGGGCTACTATATTATTACATAACTTTACAGACTAGAAAACTGACACTTTGATAGTTTAAACACCTATTAGGTAATTAGAAGAACTACGGCCTGAATGAATGTCTCTGTGTCCTAAAGTGATGCTTTACAATGCAAATCCGTCTGTTTAAGTCAATATTTTCCTCCTCATCTTACAGGAAGTTATACTAAAGCCACAATGTAGAACACTAAAATAATGGAAGTCTAAGGTTAACTATGAAAGTGTTTGTGCAAACATACTTACTAAGAAAGATTTTGTTGACAGAAATTGGTTTGTTAAGAAGAGGAAGAAGACAGATGCACTAATTGTGTCATTACTTGCAATAATGAACTGAGAGATACTGTCTCAAGTAGAGAGAACCAAGGAGCTTATATAAGGACGATGCAAACTGGTGAGTACTAGAACATAAATATAAGCTGACCTGACTTCTGACCCCTGCCAAGATGAATAAGAAGGACTGGATTTATTCTCACACTTGAAACAACCAAAAAAAGAACAACAACAAAAAAACCCAGAAAAATATATGAAATAATAATTTTAAGATAGTGGACATGGAACAGTGAGGGACAGCAGTCATTGAAAGGAGGGGCGTAAATGAGAAAAGCCCCCCCCCCTTCCCCGCAGACACACAGTGCTACAGTTCACTGCCTAGAGGGAGTTTGCAGGCTGTGGCACAAGACGGGAACCCAGAAGCACCTGCAGAATTCCTAAGTTGAGGGAGAGTCCAGAGAGCCCACGTTAGGCAGAACGCACAGGACAGAGTGCTGGGGAGGATTCAGCCACACAGAGAGAGGACGTGGAGGTCCGCAGAGGATTCTGGTCAACATACCATGGGGAGGATACTCAAAGCTGGGGAAAAACTCTCCAAAAGGATAGATGGAACAATTCCCATCATCTCATGCTGCGAGTAACGCATGGGTCAGATAAGAAATCAAAGGGAAATTATGAAGCAGTTTGAACTAAATGGAGATTAAAAGCAGCATACATCAAAATTTGTAGACTGCCAGCAAAGCAGGACTTACCAGAAAACTTGTGTCACTAACCGTTTATATTAGCAAAGGAGAAAGTTCTTAAATCAATTACTTCAGCTCCCACCTTAAGAAACAGAAAGCAGCACGTCAAATCCAAAGTGACCAGAAGAAAGAAAAGGATAAAAATCAGAGCGGCAATTAATAGAACAGAAACCAGAAAAACAATAAAGAAAATTAGTAAGCATCTAGTTAGATTGATAAGGTTAAAAAAAAAAAAAAAGAAGAAGAAAACACAACTTTTCAATATCAGGAATAATAAGGTGACACAAGTACTGATATTGAGAGAATTATTAGGGAATATTATGAATAATCTAGCCAATAAATTTGGAAGCTTATATGAAATAGATGAATTTCTTCAAAGACACAAGCTGTTAGGGCTGATGTGAGAAGAAAGAATTAGCCTGAATTGCCCCATATCTATTCAAGAAATTTAATTTGGAGTTGAAACCATCCACAAATATAATTCTAAGCCAAATTTGCTTCACTAAAGAATTCTACCAAACACTTAGGGAAGAAACTGAGACTTGACACAAACGTTCCGAAAATTTAAGAGGAGATACTTTCCAACTCATTTTAGGATGCCAGAACTGCACATACACAAAATCCAGACAAAGGTATTAACACTTTTTAAAAACTGCTGACCTGGCTCAGCACCTGCAGCACGGTGATTACGGCGCCGGCCACATGCACTGAGGCTGGTGGGTTCGAACCCAGCCTGGGCCTGCTAAACGATGACAACCACAACAACAACAACAACAAAAAATAACCGGGTGTTTGTGGTGGGTGCCTGTGGTCCCAGCTACTCAGGAGGCTGAGGCAAGAGAATCACTTAAGCCCAAGAGTTTCAGGTTGCTGTGAGCTGTGACGCCAAGCACTCTACTAAGGGTGACATAGTGAGACTCTGTCCAAAAAAAAAATAATAATAATAATAAAAAACTGCTGACCAATATCCCTCATGAACATTCAAAGATTCTAAACAAAATTTTAGCAAATTAAATCCAACGGTATATATAATACGTATGTCCAGATTGAGTTTATCCCAGGAATGAAACTTCAGTTTAATATGAGGAAAGTACTCAATGATATGTATCATATTAACAAAGTATAAAAGAAAAACCATATGCTATTTCAATATTTAAAACGTTCACTCCTGATTAAAACTCTCAACAAACTAGGACTAGAAGGGAGCTTCCTCAACCCAATAAAGACCATCTATAAAAATCTACACCTAACATCATATTAAATGCTTTCTCCCTAATGTTTGGGGAAAAAGCGAGATCCACTTTCATCACTTATTTTCAACATTATAATGGAGTTTCTATCCATTGCCATAAGGCAAAAAAAAAAAAAAAAACAAAAAAAAAAAGGAAAAGAAATTCATATTATAAGGAAAGAAGTAAAACTCTTTATTCTTAGAAAACACGATTGTCTAGAAAGTCTTCTAGAATCTAAAAAAGAGGTACTACAATAAGTGAGTTCAATAAGATTGCAGAATATTAAATTAACATTAAATATAAACTACATTTCTCTATAGTAGCAATGAAAATTGGAAATTTAAGTTGTAGAAACCATTTACGATAGTGTTAAATAATATGAAATGCTCATGGATAAATCTGACAAAATATATGTAAGATCTGTGCCTGAAAGCTACAAACATACTGAGAGAAATTCGTGAAGACTTAGTTAAGTGGAGAGAGGTCCCTACTTCATAGGTACAAAGACTCAATATTGTTAAGATGTCCGTTCTCCCTAAGTTGATCTGTAGATTCAACATAATCACAACCACAATCTCAGAATTTTAATGCAAATGGACACACTGTCTCTAAAATTCATATAGAAAGGTAAGAGATCTTGAATTTCCTAAACTACTTTGAAAAAGAACAAAATTAGCTAGCTCGACTTGATGTGTGGTATTATAAAGCTTCAAATATCTGAACAGTGTGATATGACTTTTACATTTCTATAGGTGTAAAGCATGTATCTGCTAAAAGACTTGAATAGAGACTATTTAAATAACTATTCGAACGTAATAAGAAAACAAATAGCTCAAAAGATGTGAACAGACACTCCACAAGAGGAAAATATGGATTGATATAAGCATGGGAAAAGATGTTCAACATCATTTAGAGAAATGCAAATTCAAACTGCAATGAAATATCATCGCACACCTATAAGAATAACTGAAATTAGAAAGATTGACCATCTCAAGCGTAGGTGAAGGTGTGGAGTTACTAGAACTCGCACACACTGATGGGGGAAGGAAACGTGGTGCCACCGTTCTGGAAAATAGATTGGCAGTTCCCTACGATGTTAAATATGCAGCTATCATATGAGTCATTCCACTGGTAGGTACCCTAAAGAAAAAGATGTATATGGCAGGTGCAGTGGCTCACGCCTGTAATCCTAGGACTTGGGAGGCTGAGGTGGGTAGAAGCCTGAACTCACAGGTTGGAGACCAGCCTGAGCCAGAGCCAGACCTGGTCCCAAAAAATAGCCAAGCGTTGTGGCGGGTTCCTGTAGTCCCAGCTGCCTGGGAGGCTGAGGCAAGAGGATCGCTTGAGCCCCAGAGTTTGAGGTTGCTGTGCACTACGATGCTATGGCACTCTACCCAGGGTGACAAAGTAAGACTCTGTCTCAAAAAAAAAAAAGTATATGTTCACACAAAGACATGTAGACATGTATGTGAGTGTTTATCGCAGGCGTATTTGTAGTAGCTAAAAATTGGAAACAACATAAATGGATAAACAAATTGTGCTATATCCATACGACAGAATATTAGCAATAAGATTTATGATGGCTGGTGATGAAGGGGGTGGGCAGGGTTGTGGGAACTGGAGTAGAATGAAAGGGAGCAACTGGAAAGCGTGTGAGGAAAATTGGGGACATGATGGATACGTTCGTTAATAGGTCAGGGTTTTTCAACCTTTCTTTATCTCCTGGCACACTTGAACCTGTAGTTAGACTTCTGCAGCACACTTACATCATGTTAATTTAAAAAAAAAAAGAAAAAGAAAGGAGTAAAAACAAGATGTACTCACTTTGAACTTCTTTTGAAAATAATTTAATTAATGGTCTTTATAATTTTTGCCATGGCACACAAGTTGAAAATCATTGATTTAGGTTGTAGTGATGGTTGCATGGATGTAGACGTATGTCACAACTTACTGA
The DNA here is from genome assembly GCA_963574355.1 of Loris lydekkerianus. Taxonomy (NCBI): domain Eukaryota; kingdom Metazoa; phylum Chordata; class Mammalia; order Primates; family Lorisidae; genus Loris; species Loris lydekkerianus. The sequence goes on along the minus strand of CAUYPK010153360.1, from coordinate 31,959 downwards.
GGTGTGCATTTTATTTATTTATGTATTCATTTCTTTTATTCATGGATAAATTATACCTCAATAAAGTTGTCATGAAAGACCTACGTCTTTAAAAATAAAGCATATATGAAGCTGAGATTACTAAATAAAATCAGATGACAGAAATAAGAGCCTAACATGTCTCTTATGTTAATCAGTATAATAGGCTTTAACTTACCTATTAAGAGAAAAAGAGTGTCAGACAAAACCCCAAATAATCCCAGAAGTCTAAAACAAAAAACGATAAGAAAATGTGTAATAGGCAAATTCAAACAGAAAGAAGACTAAGTTTGCTGTTTTATATGATAAACTGTAAATTAGGTTAAAAAATACTAAACTAAATAAGGGATATTATAAATGGGGGCAATTCACAACGGAGCTACAAACATTTTGAAAATCCATACCTCAATAACATAGCAGCAATGTTCATAAAGCAGGAATTACAGGGCCTACAAAGATATTTACAACAAAATAATCATGGTACAAAACAAATCGCTCAATTCCTGATGGATCAAAGTGAATGGATAAAGAATTAAGTAAAATTAGTAAATAAATGTAACAAAGATCAAAATAACAGATAGAAAACAACTGCAACATATTTCAAAGTATGTACCCTAAAAATGACAGATTACATCTGTTTTTCCACATGTTCATTTTGCCCAAATCTCAAAAATTTCAAAATGCAGGAATAGTTATGATAATATTCTCTTTTTACAAAGCAATCAGAGTCAAAATTTATAATGCAATTAAAAATTGATTTAAGATTTATATACTCCAGTTAAATAATTTTTAATTTAGATGGGGCAGTTTAAAAACAACATTGATGAAAATATTATGCATTAAAGCTATGGGATACCATAAAAGCTGTCTCAGAGGACAATTTGTGCCTTAATAGTTGGATCAATAAAAAAGTACAGAAACAAATGGACCAAACATGTCAAAATGTACGCAAGAAAAAGCCAGTGGACTTCTGGAAAGCATAAGGAATAAATTAATAAAGAAAAAAATAAGAAATAAGTTAGCAAACCAAAAAATAAATAGAAAGGACTGTTTTTAAGTTAATTAAATAGATGCCCCCATTGACTCGCCTAATTATTAAAAAGGGGGAGAGGTACAGTGGAGAAAAGGCAATTACTTAAAATAAGAAACCAGAGAGTGAAATCAAGAAATAATATAAAGCCTCTATGCAAAAAAGATTTTCTAAAAACCTAGATGAAACAGATAATCTTTGAGGAAAATTCAATTTATCGAAACAGAGCCTAAAAGTGAGATGATAAAGTTATTATTTGTGACATCCTCTCCATGGTATTTTGCTTTTAAAGCCTTAGCAAAGGATTATAACCACTAGGAGGGTCAGGGGATTTGGAAATGTTTATCAAAATTATAAATTATTCAGCAATTATATTTCTGGGTATTATCTCACTGATAATGTACGAATTGGTCTATGTGCAAGGTTTCTCAACAGCATTATTTGTAATAGTAAAAGGATGACAGTCTAAATCAAAACGGGGCTGGTTCAAGCAATTATAATGTATTCATACAATAGAATACTATGTAGCTATAAAAGAATGAGAAAGCTCTTAAGTATGATATCTCGTTACATGGCTAAGTGAAAAAGGCAAGAGGCTGAACAGTATTTCTATCCTGCTACAGTATTTATATCATGGATAACCATAGCAGCACAAAGTAAGAATATGTGTTTGTAATCGCTTATATGCACATAAAGAACTATGGAAGGATACATAAAAACTAATCACAATGGTTAAATTTTTGTATCTCTGTGTGCGGGGCAAGGATGGAAGAAACTGGACGGTGTGGGGTGGCGGTACGGGGGAGATCCCATACGCCCCAATATTGCTTCACAGCACGGACTGATACAGCGGAAGCTCACGGAGCCAGCAAGTCCAGGGCCTGCAGCAGGACTGGTGTCAGGGACTCGGGCATCGGGTCCTGGCTTTGCCTACATCCCTAACATAGCAGCAATGTTCATAAAGCAGGTTTAAAAATTTAGAAAGTTTTAAAAGACACGTAACCTCTTGGAGCCTCAATTTTCTCATTAGTGAAATGGAAGCTGTAAATTCTCCCTTGCCTTCTTCCTGAGAGGTCAGCTAGGAATCAGGAGGTGAGGTGCGGGAAAAGGTTTTAGAAAGTAGAATGTTTTCTACAAATCAAGCGACTTGTATTTGATTCTTAGATTTTCAGTGAAGAAAAGGATTTTTGAGAAGTGCTTTGGTGCAGAGCCTCCCTTGGGTCAAGAAAGGTCTGCTCCCCGCTAGGCAGCTGAAGCTATGGAATAACGTACTCCAGGTTTATAGGATGGGGGACGAGAGTGGAGTTAGGCCTCCCTTTCCCCAGACGTGTCACTACCTCCTAATCCTTTTCTTTCTGAAGTATAATTACCATTGCTGATGACATTTGAACTACATCTGGCAGTTTTACGAAGCGGCTTCCCAGGCACTTTCTGATTTGACCATCACAGCATTGCTATGCAGTAGGAAGGGCAGGTGTTCTTTGCTTTCCCCCTTTTTTTTGAGACAGAGTCTAACTCTGTTAACCTGGCTCCAGGTCCCAGACAAGGAAACTAAGGCTTAGAGAAGTGACCCAAATCACACAGCTGGAAATGGTGGAAGTGCACCTGTCACTCTGGTGCACACAGTTAACTCATCCCTCCACCCATTCCTCCATCTACCGCCTCATCCAGGCGTCCATACCTTCATACATACCTTCATCCAACAGGTATGTATGGAAGACTGCCAGGTCAGCCATTATTCCAGGGGGGCTTATACAAGGTCAAGCTAACATTGACAAAAACCTCAGCCCCATGAAGGACCCAGAAGATAAGCAAGTGATGGAAAGGCAAACACACAAATACGTGAAATAAAGAACAGGGGGAAGGCTGTGTAGAAGAACAAAGCTGCGTCGGGGGGGATCGGAAATGAAAGGGGTGCTGTTTTAGATAGAATATTCAGGAATGGTTTTCAGCAGAGACCTGAAGGAATGGGGAAGTGAGCCAGACGAATATCTGACGGAAGATTTATGTTTTTAATGTAAGGTGCTTCCTCTGTCTCCAGGCGCCATCTTTACCCTGCCCGATGGAACGGCCTCCCTGGGGCTTGTGAGTGGACCTGCTGTTTGCAGAGCTGCTAAAGTGGGAAGCTGCTGCCAGCTCACACCACCTTCCCATAGAGGACCAGGACCCTCGTTGTAGGAAGTCAAGGATGCCTGCCACCACTCTCCAGCCAGGCCACAGAGTCTTGTACTGTGCACCACCAAGTGTGTCCCTCTACACCATCTCTGAAGCCCCTCACAAGGCCTGGCACACACCACACTGCCTAATAACCCTCCATTCTTTCCCCAGCCTCCTCCCCTCCAAGCTTAAACCACCTCCCAACCATGTTTCCGTTGCACTTTCTGTCCCTTGATAATCTAAGTGCCATTTGTACAGGTGCCCATCTGCCACCACTCACCCAGAGGACTTTCTGAGCTGCAGGGCCTCTGTCCTGTTCACCTTCTCCCCTCCCCTGCTTGCAGTCCACGTGCACCGCTGGAGCTGAGTCGCCTGTGCGGAGGCAGTGACTGCTCTGTGCACTGATAGTCTTGCCATGAGTTTCCCAGCTCAGGTTGCTCTCCTGCCCCTGAACAAGTTCTTTGTCTCTGGACTTGGGGATTCACCAGCAGAGACAGGTGGAGAAAATTGAAATATCCTCTGGCTGAGCTCTGGGCCAGGTCTTGGACAGGGACCCTAGATTTATACCCATAACTTACTGAGCTTGGACTCCCTTATGACCAATCTTTCTGTTCCCACACCCCTTATCTTGGTAGCCACGGGTGGCTGAGGTCACAGGGTTTCAGAGGTCACCCTGGCAGCTTACATCCCTGTTTCCTTCCTCCTTGGTGAGGGGCCTTCTGCAGGTGTGGGCGGGACTTGGTGATTAATTATTACAGGGAAGGGACCGCTATTCTCAAGTCCCTAAAACCTTCTGCGGCAGCTCCAGCTGCTGCTGCTGGGCATCAAGTTTGTCATCCCACTGCCCTGTGGCCAGCAGGGTGCTGGGCTGTGCAGGTTCCTCCTGCTCCTCCTGAGCTCTCTCCTCTGCTTTGCCATTTCTCTTCTTACCCATCACGTGCACGTTATGCTCCCACTGTGTGCAAGGTTCTTGATCTTACTCTCATGGAACTTACAAATCAAGCAGAAAAGGGGAGAAATACACAAATCCCGGCATCAGTAAACTCACGGTGCCACGGAAGCTCAGGACCGATTGCGATCAGGGCTGTGAAAGGAGAAATACGAAGTGCTCTGAGAGACCCTAAGAGGGACACTGGGCGGCAACTGTTGGGGACCAGGAAGCTTCTCTGGGATGTGACAGTCAAGCTGAGATTCAGAAGATGAGAAGTGAGGGGAAGAGGGACGGATGGGCTGAGCAGGGGGAGGGCCAGGGCAAGGCTTCGAGGAACAGAGAAAATGCTGGTGTTGCTGGAGCCCAGGGGGCTGGATGGCTGGAGTGAGGGGGACCGTGAGCCAGGAGGCGTGTGGAAGCCTCCTGGCCACACAAAGGCACGCTAGTGTGAGTGATGCCCTGGGGCTGCAGGAGGAGAGGTGCACGTTAGCAGGATTGCTGTGGCTGCAGGCAGGAAATGGACGGGAGGGAGTGAAGGAGGCAGGAGGGCGGGCATCAGGTCACGCGTAGAATAGGAAGCTGGTGCTTGGCTGAGCGTGCCTGGGAGCCCCTCCACAGGGTTCACAGTCATGCCAGCCTTCCAGAATTGGGTTCAGTTCCAGAAAGCCTTGGCAAATCAAGACTCCTGAGCTAAGCCTGAGCAAGGCCCACAGGTAGAGGCTGAGACTTTCTGGGTGTTCCCGAGGGGTTAGTAAGACTGATTTCTTTTGAAGAAGCATGGACTTTCCCCCTCCCCGCCCCCTTATTTTTATGAAGGCATCCATCGTTTGAGTCAGTTGGGAATGAAACTGTTTTTGTGGAGAAGGTTTCTGTGGGCGCCTGAGTAGGAGTTGGGACTGCTGCTGTCAGGGAATGGCAGAGCATATGGTGGTCTGTTGTGAATATGATCTGTTTTTTGTGTTGTTGTTAAACTTCCTCCTGTTAGCCTTGGGCTGGTTATGTAAGAGCTTGAGGGTCCATATGGTTTGTTGCATGAGACACCAAAGAGGAACATGGTTTTCTGTTGCCCTGCAGCTAGTCCAATTGTGAATTTGGAAAACATGTGACCACACTGTTATATTTGTGCAGTGGAATCAAGTAGTCCTGGACTTATCTTAGTTCTACCACTGGTTGGCTGTGTGACCTTGGGCAAGTTAACTAACCTCTCTGAGACCTAAACTCTCTGAGGCTCAATTTCCTTCTGTGAAAAGTGGAGGAAATAGTACCTACTTCACAGAGTTGTTACAGAGATGCAGAATTAATAACACTGGGCACAATTTACTGAGTCCCCAAAATTTGCAGTACCGTGCGCTTCACAAATACTGTTTTGTTTAAACCTCACGGAAACCCTTGGCAGCAGCTGTCATTATCTTCGTGTTTTATTATAGATGAGAAAACTGAGGACAAAGTGGTGGCTTCCTCTGTCTACTAAGAAACCACAAAGCTAAGTTGCAAATATATATTCCTGCCAAGAAGAGCCACCGATATCGGACCTTGCAGCTCGAGTGCTGGTAAAGTACTATGCATACAACAGGTGCTCAGTAAATGTTGCCCTCCACTATAAGCCCCACGAAGGCAGGGCATCTGAATTTTGTTTCACTGTAGCATTCTCAGCATTGAAAACAGTGGCTGATGCAGAGTCGGCGTTTGGTAACAAGCTGGGGGCCAAACGAACGGACTTTGCCTTCTGCGGCTTTGTTCTCAGCTCTGGAGGTGGACCTGGTTGGGTTTGCATCTCAGCTCTGCCATCTTCCAGCTGCGACGATGGTCAAGCCAGTTGGCCAGCTCATTTCCCAGCATAGAATTCTCATGTCTATATTGGGCTGAGAGGTAATTCCTTCACACTAACTGCTCCCTTACCTGTTCTTCTCAGGATACACCCAACCAACCTTGTACCCGAGGCTTATTCATCTACGCCATACCCAAGATGGCACAGAAGAAAACCCCAAACAGAAAACTACAGCAACAACCTCACCTGTGCATGCTGGGGCTCCTGTAAGAACTTCTCCCTAGTAATACAAATATATTAGAGGCTTTGCATCTCAGCAAGTGCGTTCCTGAAACATGGGGGGGTCAGCCCATGGCATAGCTGCCCACTGGCAGAATGATGGCCAACCTGCAGGGAGTCTGCACTGAGAGGCCTTCTCAGGGGTTGTCCGGCTCAGTGGCAGAGAAGGCCATGACCCACTCGTGACGTCTGCAGGGGAGCAGAAGGGGCTCACTGGGGCTTCAGTGCCATCCTGGACTAAACTGACCTTTCCATATTTTAGAGCTGAGGAAACTGAGGCTCTTACGTGGAAAAGTGACTTGTTCAAAATCCCTAGTAGGTGTCAGAAGCAACGCTGGGCTGTCAGTGCTTCTGATTCTGAGTTCAGAGCTCTTGCCCTGTTCTCTGAACCTGTAGGTTCAGACCAAGTGTTCACCAAACGACAAAAAGAGGAACGACTGACACAGTGGGGCACCCAGCCAGGCTGGGACTCCCTGTGAGAGGCCCTGAGAGGCATTTTCCTTCATCCTGTGAGGTGGGCAGCATTACCCTCAGTTTACAGAGGGGGAAGCAGAGTCGCAGAGAGGGTATGATTTCCCCAAAGGCCCCAGAGCCAGAGAGGGAGGCCTGACCTGCACCCTCATCCCTGCGTGTGTCCAGTATTGGGATCCATACTCCAGGGCTACATCGACACGCCTGCCGCAGATTCTAGAGCTAAGCGTCCCTGCCCTTCCACGGATGGAACTAGCTGTGAAGCCTCGGGCAGGTGACTTGACTTCTCTGAGCTCCAGTATTTTCATCCATAAATAAGGACAATCAGCATATTTTTCAAAATAGAATACTGTGAAGATTAAATAAATCCAAGTCTATAAAATCATGAGTACAGGGCCTGTTCCATGGAAGTGCCCAGTGTACTTCCAAACTGATTCAGCCTCACCCACCCCGCCCACCTGTGAGCTGAGCCTCAGAGAGCAGCAGCACCTTCCCTTCCATCTGTGTGACAGCACCTTCCAGGTGCCAGGTCCTGCTCTAGAAGCAGAGGACAGAACAGTATAGAGAGTACAGAAACAGACCCAGCCCCGCCCTCCACCTTCCAGGGCCCGGAGAAGGCAGACAGCCGGTGTGGCCCACACAGGGCCCGGAAGCTGCAGCCAGACTCAGCCTCCTGGCGTCTCGGCTTCATGTCTTGGCACAAGGCCCGGGACTGAGGAGTCCCCATTCCTCTCTTCTGTCAACTCAGCAGAACAAGCTGTTTCAAGAGAAGGTGGTTCCCCTTGAGAAAATGTTCCCGCACGCCCAGGAGACTCGCGCCCTGCACGTCCTGTAGGCTGTGATCAGCCCTGACAAGGCCCCGGCCCCTCCCTGCACAGACATCCTTGTCAAAGGCTGTGTCCCGCCAAGTTATAAAAGGTAGTGTGTGGTCTGGACAGCTGCTGTCTGGTGGCACAGCCCCCTTGGCTGGTGACTTGGAACCAAGTTCTTTGCATGCCTCCGTTTCAGACCCTTTCAAATGAGACTGGTAATGAGCTAACAACTGTTTGGTAGGAAGGTTGGAAAAGACCCTGGAGACTCCCCTACCTCATTCCCTATGCCCTCCTCAAAGGTCTGCAGTCTGACCTCTGTCCCCTCCAGCCCCCGCAGAGACGCTCTGGCCAAGGTCACCATTGACAGTGTAAATGTCACCCTCTCAGAGCCATGGAAGTGCTCTGTCCTTGCACAATGCTCTCTGCCGGGTTCTCTGATTCCTTTCCTCTCCCTCTGGCCCTCCTTTCATTCTCCCTGGAGAAGCTCCTTCCCTGCTCCAGTCCCTAAATGTTACAATTTTTCCAAGATTTGGTCCCCAAGTTCCTTTTGCTTACTCCACACCCTCTGAGGGCAACTTTGCCCCTGGCTTCAGGTGTGACTCCCACATTCCTGCCTTAGTGCTCCGTGTCAGCCCTGGACCCTCTCCTGCACATGATCATCTTCCCAGCTTCCCTCTGGGCCTGTGGACCTGGCTGTCTGATGGCTTCCTCAGCCCATCTGTCCCCAGCTGCAGGACAGCACTCCCCCCTGTGTTCCTCGTCCTCACCCACCTATGAACTGAGCCTCAGAGGGCTGCCCACCTTTCCTTCCACTAATGTGTGACGGGCACCTTCCAGGTGCCAGGTCCTCTTCTAAAAGCAGAGAGCACAGCAGGGGCAGGACATGGCCCTTGCTCCTGTGACATTCACATTTCATCTACCAAGACGTTCAAGGACCTCTTGAACCTCACAACACTCCCTTCCCCCTACCGTCTATGGTAGACACCAAGGTTTGCCAAATCTGCTTTCATAACTGAACTGGTTCCCTTTTTCCAGGTCATTTTCACTGCTGTGACTTAGTTCAGGCAATTGCTCCCCACCTGGTGGTCTCCCAGCCTCCAGGCTTGACCCTTCCCACCCGTCCCACACTGCAGCCAGAGCAATATTTAAAAAACCCAAACCATCACTTTAAGGATGGTATCTAAGCCACACGGCTGGACAGACATGAATCAGGCAGGCAGGGCAGAACCAGGAAGTCATGGGGAGTCTACGTGTGTGTGTGTGACCTACCTACCTACCTACCTATCAGCCAAGAGATGGACTTTAAGGAATTGGCTTCCAAAGGTCTAGCCAGACATGTTTAACATCTGTCAGGGAGGTCAGCCAATTGGAAAGTCTTGGGCAGGAGCTTAGCTGAATTTCTCAGAATTTCTTCTTTCCAGAAAAATCTCAGGTTTGGTCTTAAGACCAGATGAGCCCCAGCCAAATCACTATGGATAATCTCCTTTGCTTAAAGTCAACTGATGGTAGAAGTTAGCCATACGTGTAAATACCTCCCCAGCAATATCTGGATGAGTGTTTGAACATCTGGGTACTAGAGTGTACCCAAGATGACAAATAGAACTAGCCATCCCAGCAGGGCACTTTGGGATCAGAGCCATACCCGTCTTTCCCCGCCCCCACCCCCCCCAATTGCATTGTGCCAGCTGGTCTCCTGCCACCGGTCCCTGCACACACCTGGGATCCTCCCCACCCCTTTCCTAGAGAACTCCCATTTGTCTCCAAAACCATCGGGATGGGCCAGGCACCATGGCTCGCCCATGTAATTCTAGCATTCTGGAAGGTTGAGGCAGGAAGATCCCTTGAGGTCAGGAGTTCCAGATCAGCCTGAGCAACACCGAGACCCCGTCTCTACTAAAAATAGAAAAACTACCCGGGCATCATGGTGGGCACCCTGTAGTCCCAGCAACTCAGGAGGCTGAGGCAGGAGGATCCCTGGAGCCCAGGAGTGTGAGGTTGTTGTGAGCTAGGCTGAGGTCATGGCACTCTAGCCTGGGCAACAGAGTGAGACTCCGTCTCAAAACACACGAAAATACATGGAGGTGCTTCTTGGGATGATTTCCCAGGCTTGTCCAGGCTCCACCACTCTGGGTTTGCAAAGCTCCCAGTCCACTACTCACTGAGATGGAGACTCCTTGTGGATTGACAGGCCTGCCCCAATGGTGTGTCCACAGCTCTCAGACCAGAACTTTCTGTCAGACACCTGACACAAGTCTCAATGAGCAGCAATGATCTTATTTATTTGTATATAACACTCCCCCCCACACACACACTAGAATGAAAACTTCAGGAAGACAGGAACCACACCTGTCCTGTTGCGTGCTGTATCCCTCAGACCTAACTGTCCCTGGCACATAGTAGATACTTAACGAATGTTTACTGAGCACATGAATTGATACTTGTTTTAAATTGGTTCAACAACATTAATTAAGAAGTTACTAAGTTCCCTAAAATATATTTGTATTTTATAAATATAATTTATATTTCCTTGGAAATATAATTATCAAGAAGGGCATGGGTTTATTCTCATGGGGCTTATATCCCAAGGAAGGGATCACAGGCAGCAGTCAGGGAAACACATGAATAATCAGGACAGGGAAAACAAGAATGGGATGGGACTGAAAGAAAGAATGAATGAATCAATGAATGGCTGGACATATATACATATATTTATATGCAGAAGAACCTCTGTAAGTTGACCACCCAAGGGACTATTACAAACTGGTCAACATACAGAGGTGGTTAACATAAAAAGCTGGGCCCACTGTCTGTACGTGGTTTGTGTGTGCTACCTTCTTCAAGGGGAAGCTCCACACTAGGAGAAGGGGAAGCAACGGGATGAACACTGGATTCCGAGCAGGAATCCGAGACGTCCGACTTGGCTTCCTGCTGGTCACGTGCGCCTGGCCCTTGAGAATCTCAGTTGTCTCAGTCGTGATACAAGGGATTGTGGTGACTGCTTTGTTTCTTGTGCTGTCATATCCAAGAGGCAGCACACCCAGAATAATTCAGCAACTACCCAGCTCTGTGCAAACGTCAGAGGTCATTGTGGTTGATAATTGCAATCCTTGCAAATGGAGAACTTCAGCTCCACATGTTAATTGCATTGTTTGGTTGGAGAGAAGCTGAAAGGAATTTCGGCATGAGAAAGACCTGGGTTTTAGCTCCATGCCAGCCACTGATTGGTGAGTTGTGTGACCTTAAACATGAATTCTTTCACCTTTCCAGGCCTTGGTTTCCTGATCTGTGAAAATGGGGTGAACATTTATACCTCCCTCATAAGGCCATAAAGGCAACAGTCATGTTTAAATAAGATAATCCGCATCAAGTGCTTGCCACAGGGTTAAGCCCACATGAAGAGCTCAGCTAGCATCAGCTACTCACAGTGATTCTGTCAATCATTGCTGGCTGCTCCTAAATGGAGCCATTCACGGTCCAATTTCTCAAGTCTTGCTTTTCTGCCAGGAAACTTCCAGAGTCTTTAAGCACTAACACCTGTGATTATGCAAAACCACAATCAGTGTTCATATTCGGAGCATAAACAAATGAAGACTTTGCCGTTCAATACCCTCCCTGCCAACTTTTCAGAAAATATTTTCTGAAATAGAGAAAGAGATGAACTTTTCATTTCTGTAGAAAACAAGTGTTCCTGGTTTATGACCATAGATCCCTGAAACTGTTGTTTTTCTCATGTAATGCAGTTTAGAAGTTCCATAAAGGAGTCCCTGTCAAGAGAAAACACAGCTGGTGCCCAATTAGAGAGGTGATTGAGACTAATGGGCCGGCAGAGCTCTTAATTAAGCTGGACTGCAAACTGCAGGAGAGACAGCGGGTGGGGAACCCAGGTGGCCCACACGTTCACAGAAAGGCAATGAATGAGATGGGTGGAAGACTGTCTTCTGAAGGCAAAAGGTCGGCCACTTCTGTTACACAGGAATTTATGCCTTTTAAAGCTGGTTCTGCAAGAGGCTGACACCTGATTTTGCCTCACTCCAAACCTCTCCGTCTTCCCTTCCCAAGACCTCCATTTAGGTATCAGCTGCCCCATCTTATTGTCCTCACGAGGCTGTGGGAAGGTTCTGAAGGAGGAGGGGAGGCCTTGCGGGGACCACCTGTCTGCACTGCTCCCCTGCACTGCTGTCTGTAGAGAGCAGCCACACTCCACTGCCAGCCCACTCCAGCTCATTCTTGTCCACTGCTGCTGCCTTCTCGCCCCCTTTCCCTTCCATGCCCCCGGAGTCCCTGTCTCATGTCAAATACCCTCCACGTGACAGCTCACCACTCTGCGTGCCCCTGTCTCTAGATCTTAAGTGGGACCTGTATCCCTTGCTCTCTCTGTGGGGATGGTTTATTTTTCCACATTCCACACACCTCAGGGCTGAGAAGCGGGACTGGGCTTCTTTTTTGCCTTTTAGTGCGACCTGAATCTTAGTCCCCGACCCCACTGTGACATAAACACACACAGACTCTAAAGGAGGTGCTGGCCTGCTGTGCGCTGGGGAGATGCTGTGTGCACCTGCTTGTGAGGCGGTGTGAAGAGGAGCAGGGGCTCCCAGCGTGCAGCCTGGGGACTGGCAGCTCCAGGAGCACCTGGGAACTTCTCAGACGTGGAAGTTCTCAGACTCCAACTTGGACCTACAGAATCTGAAACTCTAGGGGAGGGACTGGATGTTCCATGTTAACAGCCCCTCGGGCCGCCCCGCCCTAAGCGAGTCTGCAAATGGGGAAAGTACTGCTGGGCAGGTGGGCTCTGAAGCCGTCTACCCGCGTTCAGTCCACGCCTCACCTGGGACACGTGTTCCTGGTGCCACCTTGGCCAAGTTCATCTCATCTGCACTGCTTTCTCCTTCTCTGTAAGATGGGAATAAAAATGACACATCCCTGTAGGGGCATCATGAGAGAACTGAAGAAGTGAAACACGAAAAGGGTCTACAGCAGCTCCTGGCACCTAGTAACCTCTCAGGAGCTGTGCACTGTCATTGTCACTGACTTCTCCCATCCTCCTGGCTGCCATCCTCAGTGGTGCTCAGGAGGCTGTCCACAGCTCCCCACCATGGAGATGCACACACACCCTTCTTGGAAGTCTTATATTTTATGTTTCCACATTTGACTATGAAAGAATATCATTTACCTGCCCCATATCCTGGTAAAATTTACACTCCAGGAAGCTGCACATACTGAACCAGGGGCTTGCAGCTGCCTTCCACAGCCCCCCTCCCTCTCCAGGGACAGGGTGCAGGGGCAGCACCCCTTCTGCAGTACCTTTGACCTCTGCAGGTTCAGGGGCCCCCTCCCTCCCCAGGGACAGAGGCAGCACCCCATCAGCAGTATCTTTGACCTCTGCAAGCTCAGGGACCCCCTCTCTCCCCAGGGACAGAGGCAGCGCCCCATCAGCAGTACCTTTGACCTCTGCAAGAGAGGGACCCTTCTCTCCCCAGGGACAAAGGCAGTGCCCCATCTGCAGTACCTTTGACCTCTACAGGTTCAGGGACCCCCCCTGTCCCCAGGGACAGAAGCAGCACCCCATCTGCAGTACCTTTGACCTCTGTAGGCTCAGGGACCTTGGCCTTAACTCCATAGGAGCAGCTGTGCTCAGAGCTGGGCTGGCTGTTACCTTGGCTGGAGACTTCTGTGCCCCTGGAATCTCCAAGAACAGGGCCTGATCTCTGCTCCCTCCTCCTTATTTTTCCAGTGCTCTCTTCACTCTGACTCTTTCACCTTCTTCTGAGTTCCAGGCTCCAGACCCTGCCCTCCTGGCCCTCCCGGCCTTTCAGAGCCCCTGGATTCTCAGATTCACCATTTGCTACACTTCTCCCTGGCGCCCTGACACAGAGCGTGAGCAGGAAATAAACCTTTGTGTCTTTATTATCCCTGCAGCACATCTGGCTCACCCTCATGGAGGCACCTGCTTTCTAGGTGGATGTAAAAATGAACAAGGTTGTTTTAAATAGAGAACTAAGCCCAGTGCCTGGACCATGAGAACTGCCCCAGAAACATCAGCTATTACTCTTACTGCCAAAAATCACAGTGGCCACAGGCTGCCTCTTAATGTGTCTGCAAACCCCCACTTGGAACACTCCTGCCCTGTGCCACTGTGATTCCAAACATCATCCTTCATCACAAAAAATGCTCGTCTCTCATAGAGAAAACAGAGGCAATGATGTGGGAACTTCCCAGATAACTTTTGTCCGAATTTACTTGCAGGGTTCCTTTCTGCAATCCCAGGTCCACATGTGGTGTGGACAGAGCAAGCTCCTATTCTGATGCTCTGCTCCCAAAATCCTCACAGATGTCTTTCCTGACCACCTCCCTCCTGTTTCAGAAGCTGTTAGATTCTCTCTCTCTCCTCACCTTGGGGATTGAAAGGCAGAAGCAGGATGACCTCTAAGACCTGGAGTTTGGAAGCCATTCATTTGTTCATAAACTCCTAGGAGGAAGGGGTCTGATTTGAAGGATAGTGTGTATCAGGACAGCTAGACCAGAACTTTTTCCTTTCCCCTCCCATGATGTCTCTTGCTCCCCAACATCCAGTGGCCAAAGCTGGGAAGATGGGAGGACTGGACTGAAGCCCATGGGTCAGGCCATCCTGTCACCATCCTGGCTCTGTGGAGGGAGCAAAGAAAAGGCCAGTGAGGAGGCACTGAGGCCAGCCTCAGGGAAGAGGGAAGAAGGACTGCCCTCGTGGACTCTCTGCCCATCTCCTGGCTATGGGAGCAGCTGGCATGTAAAGAAAAGTCTTCCTGCTTCCCCCACCGCCAGGCAGGTCCACCTCGCCAGCCGCCGCCGCTGACTCAGCCTCCCTGCCTTCCCATGGGTGGGGCAAGCAGGCAGCCCTAGGGTTGAAAGTGTAGGTGACACCAGGGCTAAAGTCACAGACACTTGCAGATACAATACCTTGGATTTTTTTCCCCCAGACCCTGGGACATTCACAGATCACTTCTCTACCCTTCAGTCATCCCCATCTTCTGGCTCCAAACTCAGCCAGGAAATGGGGATGCAAAGTTCTTGGTGGTACAGCAGGTTCCAGAAGAAGGGGCCTGCAGGGGACTGGCTGGCATCGCCCTGGAGGAGAAAGAGGACTGCCCACCCGCTCCAGGGAGGCCCTGGGGTTCCGGCTGCCACACGTGTTCTGAGGACCCACGTCCAGATGTTGTGCTGATTGAGCCTGTGGGCAGGACACCCAGCACAGTTCAGGTTAAAGAACATGTTTAAGGCTGGTGCGGTGGCTCACGCCTGTAATCCTGGCACTCTAGGAGGCTGAGGCAGGTGGATCTCTTGAGCTCAGGAGTTTGAGACCAGCCTGAGCAAGAGCAAGATCCTGTCTCTATTAAATACAGAAGAAAAACTAGCTGGGTGTTATGGCAGGCACCCGTAGTCCCAGCTACTCGGGAGGCTGAGGCAAGAGGATCACTTGAACCCAAGAGTTTGAAGCTGCTGTGAGCTACGATGCCACGGCACTCTACCCAGGGCAACAAAGTGAGACTGTCTCAAAATAAAAAAAAGTTTTACTACAGAATAGAGACATATTTGCCATTACACCAGTGCCGTGGCAACATATAATTGTATGTATAAACACATACACACATACACACTTTTCTGGAGAAAGGAGTTCACAGGGTAAAAGTATTTAGGGACGTAGAATATCATTTGGCAACCCTATTTATATCACCTCTCTGGATCTCAGTTTTTCTTGTAAAATGCAGACCATAACACTTCCCACAGCATTCCACGTCCTGGTGTTCCAGGACCAACACTGACCTGTTTCATTTGGAGGTCCCTGTGTATACGGTACACGCCATCCAGACTCCTCCCTGTCACCTCTGCTGCTTTCACCATTTTCCACTTTGAACTTCTACCACTTTCTAGATGGGAGCACTGCCCTCACTCGGACTGCTCCTGGGGCAGGCCAGCACTCCTTTGCAGGCTCGGGGTCCTGTGGTTTGAAAGTATTCCCTTCCCTTCTCTGACCTGTAGTCTCCTACACACAGCACAACTACGAAATATACCGAGTCCAGTGCAGGGCCTCTCATTCAAAACTTGTTAAGAACTCAAAGATGGGAAAACAGAGATTCAAACACACAAGGGGCCCTTCTGGGCACAGGGCCCCGGGGGCCTGCACAGGCCACATGCCATGCAGCCAGCCCTGTTACTCATCCTTGGAGGTCAAATCTCATCTGCTTTTGAAGCTGTTCTTAATTCCCAAGACAAAAAATAGGAAGTCACAAAACGAAGCACTTCTTATGTTCTGGGCACCACGCCAAGCACTGCACAGCCAAGGTCTCTTTTAATTCTCACAACTGCCCCGTAAAGGAGGTAGGATTACGGTCCTCACTCTGCAGACGTGGAAACTGAGGCTCAGGACACAGGTGGCAGAGTGGGTTTTTAAACCAAGGACTACCTGAGTCTAGAGCACGTCTTGACCGCCCAGGCTGTCCCATCCCTTCCCACCGCATAGCCTTTCAGTTTTGCCTCTGCCTCTAATTTCTGAAGACCCAAGGCCCGGACCTGCTTCTTTTACCTCTGGGTGTCCATCCATCCACTCAGCAGATGGTGAGCCACTTCTGGTGCCTCAACTTCCCAAAGTGGCCTTGCTCCCAGGACAGAGGGGCTTCAGGCTTCCCAGGAGACCTGGGTAACATGGCAACACCCTTAGGTCCTTTGGACACCTGGGAATTATTGGTCAACTTCCCTGTGTTGTCCCTGTGTCCCCAGGTCTGGCCTATTTGGTCTGTGTCAGGTCTCTTGGGCCCTGTGCCGAAGCTTTGTACCAGTGCCAGCTCAGGTTAAACCTCCATGTGCCCCTCACTAGCCCGTGTCTCCCCCACCCTATCTGACACACGGCAGCCATCCTGCCTCTTAAAAAATTCAGGCCTGACTGTGTCATCTCTTCTTAAAATCCCTGTGTGGCACCCCACTTCCCTCAGGCCCTTTACCTGGCACAGAAGACCCGGCCTCTCCCTCAACTGGAATCCGTTCTCATGATCGTCATTAATTAATTACTTTAAATTCCCAGAAGGCATTATGCTCTGTCATGCTCCCCTGACTGTGCCTAGGATGTTCTCCTGCCTGGAGTCCCTTCCCAGTGCTCTTGGAAAACGCTCCTAACGAGTCAAGGCTCGTGAGCATGACCTCCTCCAGGACGCCCCTCCTAACTCCTGGCCCTTCCGAAGGCTGAAGGAGGCACGAGCTTCTCTTCTGAGCGCCCGAACCTCCCCAAGCTCACCTCTGGCCCAGCACGCTGTGTTCACCCCACTGGGCTCAGAGCCCTTTGAAGGCAGGGATAGAATCGAATTCATCTTTGTGTCCACAGCCCCTGGCATTGAACCTCTCTGGTACCTAGAAGCACGCAGTTGGTATCTTCTGAGTAGAATCTACAGATAATTATGAAAATCAGGCTAAGATGCTCCTGATCCTACCCACCTGTCTGGCATCAGGGACCCTCTGATATATGCTGGACACCACCAATGGACGATAGCAGGCAAAGAACCAGTGGGAGAGCCGAACCACGGAGCACTCCAGAAGGAAGGAGGTGAATGGACGGATTATCTGATAGGCCTGAAGAGTCTTCTTTTTTTTTTAAGCATATGAGAGTGTAAGCTAATTTCATATTAAACAAAGGGAAGAGTAGGGGGAAGAGGTGGGAAAGAGAGAGGAGAAAGCAGAGAGCAGGGAGGGAGACAAGAGAAGATGGGGGGGGGGGAGAAAAGGGTGAGACGACTCAGCACATGCAGCTCAGCGGCTGGGCCATCAGCCACATACACCGGAGCTGGCGGGTTCGAATCCAGCCCAGACCCGCCAAACAACAGTGACGGCTGCAACCAAAAAATAGCCGAGTGCTGTGGCAGGTGCCTGTAGTCCCAGCTACTTGGGAGGCTGAGGCAAGAGAATCGCTTAAGCCCAAGAGCTGGAGGGTGCTGTGAGCTGTGATGCCACAGCACTCTACTGAGGGCCACAAAGTGAGACTCTATCTCAAAAAAAAAAAAAAAAAGAAAAAAGAAAGAAAAGGAGCGAGAGAAGTACGTGGCATCCCAAAGAGAGAAAGGAAGGATCCTTTCTTTTAATGAAGATTCTGAGAGGAGGCTTACTTCCCCACAGAGGGGACAAGGATACGTGTATAGCAGAACCTCTGTAAGCTGACCACCCAAGGGCCTGTGGCAAACCGGTCAACATACAGAGACGGTCACTATAAGGGATAAGGCCTGCCGTCCTGATACGTGAGTGTGGTGTGTGTCCAATCTGTGGAAATTAGGTCGGCTTCAGGAGGTGATCAGCACAGGTGGTCAACTATGGAGGGTCTACTGTATTTAGAAGCAAATCGTATTTTAAAATAAGGTTCCTGGTTTCAATTTGGCTGGGGCCGGGTTTGAACCCACCATCCTCGGTATATGGGGCTGGCGCCCTACTCACTGAGCCACAGGAGCCACCCAAGGCCCCTTATTTCAGAAAGGATAAGTCATACAAGAGTGAAAATTGAATCATAATCTGATAGGCCCGGGCAGTAAGTGACCACACTAATCGACCCAAATCATGTTATAAATAGAATGGAAAGTTGGAGGAACATGAAGTGGCTGTGAGAGAAGAGAGCTGGGTCCTTCTCTTCCATAACAGGAGGTAAATAGGGCAGACCTCACAGAGAAAAATGAGGGAGATGTTTAAACGCGGCATTTGGAAGCACGGGGTTAAAGATTGGGAGAAATACTGGACTTGGCTGTCTCCGGGTAGTTCTCTTTGGGGGTGCAGGCGAATTGGCTTTGTAGAACTGACTTTTTGAACTATGTATGTGATGTTGGTAAAACACACATATAATTTTTAAAATACTGCCTGTGGTTTAAAGGAAGGAAACAGTTGCAAGGCAGCACCTCAGTCCAATCAGTCTGACTAACCTCCAGGAAGCACCACCACCTTGGGCGGTGCATCAGCGCCCTCTCAGCCCCTGAGCGAGACTGGGCAGGGCCCCCTGCTCTGTCCCCAGTGACCTGGCCCCACCCTGCCCTCCCTGGTCTCCTGCAGACGCTCCGTCCCCTCCCTGGGTCTCCTGCCTGGGCTGCTCCTACGTCAGTGGGCACACCCTTCCTCACCCTGTCTTCCCAGATTCCCCTCCCACACTAACTGGCCTGGGACATGTGTGCTTGCTTTTGTCCCCAGGGCAGCTCTGCAGACACCCGGGGTGGGGGGAGGGATTTCATATGCGCCTGCCCTCCCCTGCTCACAAGATTGGAGCCAGAAGCCCCAGAGAGCTATGTGGCAGGCCCACCTCTTCCCTGCCATCGTGGTGGGACCTGAGTCTGTGTCTTCATCAGGAAGATCATGATCTTCCTATTTGCCAGGAAGTTCATGAGCAAGCTTTAGCTAACACCCTGCTCACAGTTCTCTCTTCACTGGACACCCCCTGCCCACCAGCAGTGGCTACAGCCGAGCCAGTGCTGCCCTAAGCCACTTGTCACCTCATTTACCCCTACAGGGAGTAACGTAATTCCTATTTTACAGATAAAGAAATAGGCTGGCCGAGGGCAACTCGCAGGTGAAATTTACCTGTCCATCCTCCACTGTAGACCACAGCAGCTCTGAGACAGGAGGCAACGTGCACCCATGCTCACAGCAGCGCTACCCACATCAAAGCTGGATGGCAGCCAAGCATCCTCTATGAGGGAACAGAGAAACACAACATGGTGTACACACTGCAATATTCTCCACCTTGGAAAGGGAATTCTGACATGCGTTATGCATGGACGGACCTAGAGGACATTATGAGAGTCCCAATAGTGTACAATTCCACTTATCTGGGGTACCCAGAATAGTCAGATTCAGAGAGACAGAAAGAGGAGACAGGGGCTGAGGGGGAGGAAGGGATGGGGACTTAGTGTTTAAAGGGGCCAAAGTTTCCCTTTAGGAAAATGAAAAAGTTCGGGAGATGGATGGTGGTGATGGTTGTAGAACAAGGTGAAGGTACTTATTGCTACTGTTCACTTGAATATTGTTAACGTAGTACATTTTATGTTGTGTGTATTTTCCCACAATAAAACAAACAAACAAACAAACAAAAAAAAACCCTCTTTTCAAATGTGGTTAGAGAGAGACAGAAGGCAGGATAGAAGTGACCAGGGCTTGGGGGAGGAGAAAGATGAGTATTTGTTTCATGGGTACAGAGTTTTTGCCGGGGATAATGAAAGAGTTTGGAGGTTCAGATAGTGCTGCTGGTCACACAACCTTGGACTCACGACTGGTTACAATGGTAAACATCATGTTTCGAATGATTTACTACAATTTTTAAGAAAGGCAGGGAGACCCTATGGCTCCTTGATTTCTCTGGATGCAGAGTCTCAGGAAGGGTCTGGTACAGTTGTCAGTTTGGGTAGGCTCTGTGGAGGGCTGCCCACAGGCAGGGAGCAGAAGCCTTCAGCCTGGGCAAGAACAGGCTCTGGCTTCCCCTCCAGGCCTACCTGCCTTATTGTCAAAAGTTCCATGGGAATGCGGAAGGCACCAAGACAAAGGCTCGGCTGTAGTAACATCAAGAGCAGCTATTAATTGCTAGGCTTTTTTATTATGATGATTATGATTATGATTATGATTATTATTAACTCATAGCTGTGTACATTAGTGCAATCAAGGGGTACAATGTGCTGGTTTCATATACAATCTGAAATGTTCTCATCAAACTGTTCAGGCTTTTTACATGCACAGAATAATAACTAACAATTACTCATTAGCTTGGGGAGATTGTTTCCAGGACCCCTAAGGATACCAAAATCTGAGGATATTCAAGTCCCTGACCTAGGCTGGGTAGTATTTGCATTGTAACATAACCCATGCTCCACCCCCCAAATCACCTCTAGATGACGTGCCTCACCTAATCATGGCCACACGTCACTTTATTTGCATGGATTCACCATAGTATTCACACGGTGACTGGCAAATGCAAGCTTTGCTTTCTTTGGGACTTAGTGAAATGTTTTCTCCCTCTGAATAGTGTTCTTCTGCAGTCTGTTGAATCCACAGATGTGGAACCCTCGGAGAGCCAGCTGTGCTTGTTCTACGCCAGATGCTAAGCATTTTTCACGCCTTACTGTAATACGTCTAAGATTGCTATTATCATCATTCCTGTGTTGTGGCTGAGAAAATTGAGACACAGAGAGGTTAAATGACTTGTCGAAGATCACACAGCCAGATTGCAGGGAGACCTGACTTGCCGCTCTGCAGGCCCCAGCCTTTCTGCATTTCTCCCAGCCCTGCCTAGGAGGGAAAAAAGAAGTCCCTCCAAGAGAGGGAGGGAGGAACACACAGGGCTTGGGAGGTGGGAGACCCTTGTGCGGGCGCCAACCAGGTATAAGCACAGGCTTGGACAGGGACCTGGCTGACTTGGTTCAAGGCCCGGCTGGGTGTTTGTTAATCACATGGCCTTGGAGAAGTCACTTCACCTCTCTAATCCTCCACGTTCTCCTTTGTAATGTGGCAAAAACGTGTTTGGGGAGTTTTGGGGGATCAAATAAATTAGTAAGCATAAACCTGCAGTGAGAGTGGTACTGAGGCATGGGAAGCTCCCACTGGGGGTTAGGGCTGCACTCGCCAACTTCCTAGAGCAGGCGTCCTCAAACTTTTTAAACAGGGGGCCAATTCACTGTCCCTTAGACCGTTGGAGGGCCGTACTGAGGTTTAATTTTACTATGAACAAATTCCTATGCACACTGCACATATCTTATTTTGAAATATAAAACAAAACGGGAACAAATTCACACCGCTTCATGTGGCCCGCGGGCCGCAGTTTGAGGACGCTGGTCCTAGAATAATGATCTTGGGCAATAGCGCTTCCTCTCTAAGCCCAGCTGATCTCAGTTATGAAACAGAATTACTAAAACCAACCCCACAGGTTTGTTGTGGGGATTAAATGAACACTGTGTTTCATAGTGATATCTATTTATAATGCAAACTTGTTCCCCAAAAGTATTTAAGGCACCTAACAATACATGATTATTTTTAATTTGAGAAAGAAAAATTTGGGGCAAAGGTGGGGGGTGGAAAGAAAAACAAAATTAGAATTAGAAATCATCTTTAAAAGGGCCCGGCTGCTCTAGCATGTAGTAGGCACTTGATAAATATTTATTGTTACCTTCTGGTTATCATATCTGCTCCTGGTGAATCTGGCCCCTGAAGAAGTGACAGCTGATTCAGCTTGTGAGGTGAGAGGGAGAGTGGAGGGGATCAGCCTCTACCTTTCCTGGGAGAAGGAAAGCAGAGATGAGCCTTGAACCTGCAGTTCCCACCCCCAGCTGCAGGGACACTTAGGCTTTCTTTGCATTACATATTTGGAATTTCTGGGTCCTACTGCAGTGAGTGAAAGAAAGGGAAAAATATAAGAAAGACAAGACAAAGAAGGAAAAAGAGCATTGCTAACTCTAATTCCCTGATGTAGCAGAGACAGTCACTAAGACCCAGAAAGAAAGAAAGCCAAATGCAATTGGCTATTTGTGTCTTTTGTAAGATTTTTCATGGGGGAGAAATCCACCAATCACAAAATAAATCCTTAATCAATTCATTTCCATTCAGTATTTAGCGTGGACCTACAATGTTTGTGCCACTGTCCTAGGAACTAAGTTGTGAATGAAGCACATTTCTCAGCTCAAGGAGCTTAGTGTCCAGAGGCAAGACCAGAGGCCCCAGACCCAGAGAGGAAGGTGCCCTCCTGGACTGCAGCCCTGGGACTGGAAGTCAGCTCAACCTGATGAGTGAAGGAGCAGGGCTGCAGCCCTGGGACTGGAAGTCAGCTCAACCTGATGAGTGGCCAGTAGAGAGAGGTGCACCTCGTTTCCCTACTCTCAGCACTCCTGCAGGGCCTGCCCTCACTTATTCTTTATTGTTTCCCTCCTAGGTTGGAAGTGATGTGTAGACAGAAGCTGTGTCCATTTGCCCCTGCTGAATACGGTGACCGTTAGCACAGGGGACGGGAAGGAAGGAAGGAATTCCAGATAGAAGAAAGAGCCCGTGGAAAATCCAGAGGTAGAAAGCAGAATGGTTCTAAGAACTTTGGGTTGTTCTAAATGCTTCTCACAGCAGAAAACTTGGATTAGATCAGACAGTTAGGGGCTAGATTTCATTTTGCAGATGATGAGAAATTATGGGTCCTAATTCTGAATTTAGAATATATGGCACGTTTTTGGTGGTTGGTTGTGTTATGGTAACAGATTGATGCTCAGGGAATCTGGAATCCCAGATTTGGGTACATGCATTCATGTGACAAACCGTGACCAATGTCCATTGAACACAAGCTGCGGTCCTGATTCTCCAGCAATCTGGCTATCCTGACATTGCTGTGAGCTGCTGCAGGGTGTCTGACAAGGCCCACCTTCTGGCTTCTACTAGATAATAGTGGTCCACAAGTAGTGAGTGGATGATGAATTTCACACATGGTTGTTTCACAGACTCTACATTGCTGTGGTTTATAAGATATACCCTTATTTCAGAGACACAGTAGTCAGCATCTTAAGATCTGTGAGATATGGCATAATTAATTTTTCCAACAAATTTAGGTGCTATTGACACATACATATGAAAACCTGAGGCTCAGGGAGGCTCTCTGCCCTCTCCTCAATATCAGAGCTGTGTGGCTCCAAATTTGGTCCCCTTCCCTGCACCGTTGACACTTTAAGTACTCAGGATCCCTCATCATCAACTTAAAAAATCTTTCTAAAATTTCAGTCATCTACGTGGGCACCTGCCCCTTCTATTTGCAGCCACCCATCTGGAAATATTTTTACTTTGTTTCTCCTCCTTGTATTTATCGAGCGAGCAGACCAGTTTGCTCCCATCATTTTATAAAGTCCCAACTTAACCAAAGGCTCGCACATGGCTCATCTCCTTAAGTCTATCGTTGGATAGAGGGCTTGTAGACGTGGAGGTTCTTTGTAGACTTGGGTGCTCCTCCAAGAAGTGCTGCGTGTCTGGGGCCTCCTCCTCACTTTCCTGCTTCCTCTCCTGTTTTCTGCTATTGCACAAACCCAGGTGAGCAGAGCTCTCTCCTGTCACCCAGGTGGCAGAACCAGAGCAACTTAGACTGCTTCCTGGCAAGAACATCGGTTTGAAATCCACTGGGGATCTGTTCCCTGTTTGTGCTTGGGCTTAGGAGGAAAACGAGTGTGTGCTGATCAGATAGACACTAACAAGGGTCAAATAATGCCTGTAGGATCTGGCTCATTCATGGATTTAGTACCTTCATGCCTCGCTCCACGACAGAAATAGGTTCTGGGAAAGGCGTCCTTAGGTGATTTCATCGGTGTGTGAACATAATAGAGTGTCCTTACAGGAGCCTAGATTGTAGGGCCTACTATACACCTAGGTTAGAGGACACAGCCCACTGCTCCTGGTCTACAGACCTGCAGAGTTACCATACTGAATACCATCAGCAGGGTTACACAGCAGTGAGGACCTGTGCAGCTCAACATATCTAAACATTACTGGACAGTAAATATGGTATTGCAGTGTCTCAAGATCAAAGGCCCCAGTGAGCAGCATTAAACTTCAGACTGGAAAGGGTGGCTCGCTGTGTGGGTTATGGAGAGCACAGACTGCAGCCATGCACTCACCTCCCACCCCTACAGCCCTGCAGTCCCTCCACTGGGGCCATGTAGCTTCCAAGGTGGACACTCCCAAGCCCACATCTGTTGGGCTTTTGCTCAGTTGTTTGAATCAAGCTTTCCCTCTTGCAGCCCCATTTGGACCTCGTGCCTTAGACCTGATGAAGACCATCCTGTCTTATAGTCCTACTCTGGAAACCAGAGCTCGGTGGAAGCCAGGATCATACCTTCTTCCCCAGCTCCCCAGAAGGCCAGAGCCTGGTCCTGGGTGCCTTCTTTCCTGGCCCTCTTCTAGCACCTGCTGTGAGACTGAAGTCATGATGCTGTCCTTGCCCTTGGGGACACCCTGGCAGTGTTGCCAGATGACCTTGACTGACATTAACTACTCCCAGTCTAAACTCCCTGTGGGCACTGCACCTGGGACATTTGGGGGTCACCAGTTCTGCCCACTCTCAGTGTCCTGAATCCCCTGTCCCCAGTTCAGGTTCTGTCTGTCCCTGCTGGTCATACTCTGATCCTGGTACACATGGTGGCATTTCAAGCTTGCCATACATTTGATTTATTTTTGAAATGTGGTCTCATTATGTTGCTCAGACTGGTTTCAAACTCCTAGCCTCAAGCAATTCCCCGCCTTAACCTCCCAAGTAGGGAGGTTACAGGCATGCACCACCATGCCCGGCTTATATGTTTGAGCTTTGCTTTGTGAAAACGGTCCTCCCTCTTTATCAACCAGTAAACACTGATTGATTGCTGACTCTCAAAGTGTAATTCTCCAACTTAAATGTGCTTCAGAAACATCCAAAGAGTTTGTTAAGCAGCTCTGCGCCCAGCAACTCTGCTTCAGTGGGTCTGGAGATGGGGCTGTGGAATCTGCATTCTTGTGATTCTGGAGCAAGTGCCAAGTAGACCAAGCTAGAAAAAAAGTTGCTCTTCTAAGGGAGGCACTGTGGAAGTTAATAAGAATTATAGGAATCTTGCACATGGTGTTTTATGTGACAGTTTGCAAGGTAATTTGAGTTCATCTACATCACTCTTGAATTAGAATAGAACAGAACAAAACAAAACAAACAAAAAAAAAGCTCTATGAATTAGTATAGAAAATGAGGAAATTGGAGCTGGAGAATTAAGGCCGCCCTTACCAAGAGACCTTGGACAAATTACCCAATCTTTCTGACAGTGCCTTCACCCATCTGCTTAGTGGAGATCTTAATTCCCACCTCAAAGCACTGAGCTGAGTATTGAATGAAACATGTTAAAGTTCCCAATCTTTACGTCGAATAAAAGTCTGGCAAATTAAGGAACAAATAAAGCTAACGTGTTTTGGCTTCTTGTTCTTTGCCAGAAGTGGGCGAAGGGCTTTCTGTGCCCTGGATCACCTGGTCCTCGGAGCGGCCTTTGAGGTCAGGTGTGCCCATCCCTCCCCTTGGAGGCTCCCCTACACTAGGTGGCTTGCCCAGGGCAAGGAAACTAGTGCAAGTGCTGAAATTCAGACTCAGATTGCTCTTCCTTTAGAAATGGAGCTCTTACCTGTGACGGGAACGTGCCACTCAAGACCAGAGCTGACATGACCCTCTAAACAACTTGTTGGCATTTGATCTCCACCCACTGATCTCTCTCTGTGGAAGCGTCGTGGGTCTGGGGATAAGAAAAGTGGCAGTCCTGGCTCCTCTACTAATGCCTGTGCAGCCATGAGCAAGCCTTGTCCCCTGTCTGGACCAAGGAGCCATGACTCTGCATCTGGGTGTGGGGCTACACAGCAGGCTGGTGGGACTAGCCATGGGGCATCCTGAAGGAAGCAGATAAAGAGTCGGGGAGCAGAGGTGGGACTTGGAATCTGGTCATTCCCAGGTGCCAGCTCTGGCCCCACAGGCAGGGCTCCCTGGGGCAGATCCACTCAGCCTGTCCTCCCCTTCAGCTCTGGGGCCAAGGGTGTGCTTCCTAGGCATGGGTGGGGCTCCCTGTGCCCCTTGCTGGTAGGAAGTGACGTCTGCTTTCAGAGGGGTGGGCACTGCCCAGGAGGGGATAACCACGGAGGAGTGATGGCGGCCTCCCTTTCCACTTCCAGTGTCAGCCGCTATGGGGGAGACCTAAAACACAAACCCCCCAAACCTTAACAGGCCGGCCACGTAGGCCATTCCCTTAGGCTGCTGCAGAGAGAGAAACTGCTCTTCCTGCTGGCAGGGGAAACCAGGAACAAGGGGCCAGAAGCCCAACTAGGTCAGGGGAGGAGGAAACCTCAAACCAGAACTCCTCCTGGCAGCGCAGGGCCCAGGTTAGCAGTGTGGGCTCCGAAGTCAAACTCTCAGGCTCGAGTCCCTCCCCTGCCGCCCTAGCTGTATGATCCTGAGCGGGTCACTTGACGACGTAGTTTCAGTTTCTTAATTTGTAAAATGTGAATAACAATAATACCTGCCTTGGGCGTCTCTATGAGGAGCAAACTCACATAAAGGCTGCTCAGTCAGTGTGGGTAAACACGTTCTTGTTCAAGGGAACCACCTTGAGGGGCTCCGTCTCCTCTTCCCTCACATAGACGGGTTTTGGGAACTTTATGGAGCAGCTGGAGCAGTTGCGCACTGCCGGGTGGATTTCTTGCCATTGCGCATCGAGAGGACATACGATCTAACACTGTCCCAGCGAATCCACAGTCTTCAATTCCTAAAATCCTTGTTGACTTTCTCACTCACATGATGATGATAATGATGGTAATAATAATGGCCCCTTCATCCCACTGACAGACAACTATTATACGCACGTATTCATGACTGCTGACATTGTAACAATCTTTTGGGATAAGTCCTAATATTATCATTGACGAGGGAAACTGAGGCTGGACGAGTGAGGGTAAGTTACTCGCTGAAGGTTCTACAACTGATAAGTGGTGGATTCCAATCCAGCGCCTTCAGATACTAAAAAAGCCCTCCCCTCCCCAGGCCATTCCCTCCAGGCACAAAACTGTAAAGGATGGTCAGCTTTTCTGAAGGACCCCACAAGCACCCTGGGAGGTAGAAAGCTGTATTATCAGACCCATTTTCCAATGAGGGAACCAAGAGCAGGGCACGTATTAGATCTTTCAGCTGTAGCTCAGCCAGTGAGTTGTGAAGCCACCGTGTGTCTTAAGATCAAATAAAAGGCAGCTCTGAGGTTGCTGCTTGGTGAGAAGCCTTCTGCAGAGGCGAAAAATATGTGCAAACAAAACCAACAGCTTTCTTTATGTTCCCCAAAGTTGCTAAAAACGCCTGCGGGTTTGTACACAAGCAGACGCTGTGCTCCCAAAGCTATGTGGCTTCTGTCTTCTTGGCTCCAGCAAGAAGAGACCTGGCAGGTATTTCTCACATCTTTGTCAAACACACACATCAGACAAGGGAAAGTGTTCCAAGGTAGTCCCACAGTGTGGATTTCTGCCAAGTCTCCTTTTATTTATTGCTGAGATAGGGAGAAAAAAAAGGCATCTCATGGATGAGCCCACAATTCCCTGAGGTGACTCTGGGGTGGTGAAAACTTCCTCCCTCCGCGCGGACTAAGGCAGCCCTGCATCCTGACTTGGGCGCTTTGACCCAGAAGCCCTGTGACTTCGTCCAGGTGGCTGGGCCTTCCGGAGCTAACCTCTGTCTGCTCACCTACTGAGCATGGCGAGGCCTGGTATAGGAATATGAGCCCCCGCCCAGCAGGATTTCAGTGCCTGGACCGGGGAATGAATGAAGGAATGTGTGAGTTGTTGTCTCACAGTGTTGTTGTTCCAAGGTTGAAAGGAGATTGTGGATGCCAAATTGCTTTACCAGCTGCAAGTTACTCTACAAGTTGGTGAGGATTTACTGACATCACAGAACGTGGTCTGGGTTCTACTCAGTTGGTCCATCCATCTGTGCTTCCTGAGTGGTCCTTGGGTCTGGCATTGGGAAGCAAAGAAACAGGAAGCCTGGTCCCTTCCTCCAGGGTCTCAGTGCAGCTGGGACACACAAGGCCACAGAGAGCAGCCAAGGTGAGCACAGGGAGCCGTGGAGACACGCGCGCGAGAGAGACTCCCCACACCAGAAAAGAGCAGGTCAGGGAGTTTTCTGGAAGAGGTGCCCTGGGGCAGTCCAATTTCAAATCTGTTGTTAGACTTTCTGCAGCAAACTCAGGCCTTTGGGCCCCTAGGCTTCTACGTCACCCTCTCTGCACCTCTCGCACTGTCACTGTGATTGTGGCCGCTCCCTGACATATATTTCTCTTGCTCCTACCTGGCTCCTCACACTGCTGGGGTTAAAGGTGACTCTCCAACTAGTCTGTGCCATGTCCACGGAGGAGACCAGGCAGAGTGAGTCTTGCTGTGCCCAAGGGCAGGGTGGAGGGGAGGCCTCCGGAGACACCCCCGTGGGCAGCTGGAGGAAGGCCGCTCCCTGCCCAGCGGACAGCCTCCGCCCAGTCTGGAGGTGCAGAGTTGTGCACCGGGGGAGAGGCACATGTGTGCCTTCTGCTGACTCACTGGGCACGTGGCAAGAGAAGCTGTGAATGGGCAGTTCCCCAGGAGTTAGAGAGTGGCTGGGCTAGGGTGACCTCCAGGAGGGGTCCCGAGGAAGAAGAGAAGCATTTAGCAGGCACAGAGGGAGACCAGGCAGTCCCTAGGTGGGACGAGGGCTGCCGAAGTCCGCATGTGTGGCCTACGTGGAAGGCGGCCACCAAGTCACTGAGAAGAACAATGGTTTCTGGAAGATGATTTCTGCAGCCCAGGCCGACCTCGGCTCCGACAGAATTTTCCAGCTGCCCCCATTTGCTCTTGGTTTGCCCGTCATCTGACAAGTCTCACAGAGGCTGCAGGCAAGCCGGCTGGGCACCCAGGGAAGGCACTGCTGGAAGAGGCGGGTTTTTGCCTCACAAAGAACAGAGGAAGACAAAGCCAGCAGTTCTCTGTCTTACTAGATGTTTCCTGAACCTGCAGTAAACAAATCCTCAGCGGCAAGGAACTCACATTCCAGAGAGGGGTGACCCCAAGGGAAGTGAGGGAAACACCCAGCTGTCAGGGCTGGGGAGAGTGAGAGGGAAGAGCAAAGCAGAGGGTGGCCGAGGAGAGCCTGGAAACGGTCCACGCAGGACCAAGCAGGGTCCCCAGAGCAGAGAGGTTGGGCCTTTCAGAAGCCCCAGGAGGCAGCGCTGGGGGCTGAGGGACACAGCAGGGACCAGCAGGGAACAGGGTAGGGGTGGGCTGCGGGGTCCGGGGAAGGGAGAGGAGCCTTGCAGACTATTGTGATGGCTTTGGCTTTATGAGGAGTGTGAGGAGCCCCTGGAGGGTTTCAAGCAGACCCGTGCTCAGTGTGACTCATGCTGCCGCAGGATGGCTCTGGAGGCCGTGAGAGCCAAGTGAAGAGCACAGCATGGACACACGGAGGCCAAGGTGAAACTATGGTGCTGAGGCCACCGTGCGAAGATGCTGAGCCAGAGGGGTGAGCAGTGGTCAGATACTACCGTCTTCTGAAGGAAGAACCAACAGTATTTGTGGACATTAGAAAGGTGATGTGTTTTAGCCCAACACACGTGGCTCAAGCAGCTAAGGCGCCAGCCACATACACCTGAGCTGGTGGGTTCGAATCCAGCCGGGGCTGCCAAACAACAATGACGGCTGCAACCAAGAAAGGTGGTGTGGAACGGAGAGAGGAGTTGAGAATGACTGGAGGATTTCATACCCGAGCAAGCAGAAAGACTGAGCCGCCATTAACTGAGGCGGGAAGGACAGTAAGAGGAGAGACCTGGGGTGTTGGAGTCTATTCCTTTTTTTTTTTTTTTTTCTTTTTTGAGACGGAGTTTTACTTTCTTACCATTGGTAGGCAAGAAATCAATCGCTTGGGCTCAAGCGATTCTCTTGCCTCAGTCTCCTGAGTAGCTGGGACTACAGGTGCCCACCACAATCCCCGGCTATTTTTAGAGACAGAGGTCTCACTCTTGCTCAGGCTGGTCTCAAACTCCTCAGCTCAGGCTACGTACCTACTTCGGCCTCCCAAAGGGCTAGGATTATAGGCGTGAGCCACAGTGCCCAGCCTGGAACACAGATTCTTCAATGCATTAAATGCTCAATATCTGAGGACACCCACGTGGAGGTGTGAGCCAGCAGTGGCAGGCTGGGCTGCACACAGGCATTTGGGTGTCCAGCGCGAACAGATGATGTCAAAGCAGGTAGATAAAGAAGAGAAGGGGCCCTAGGACTGAGCCCCTGGCCTCCTGCATCAGGAGTTAGGGAAGATGGAGAGGAACCAGCAAGTCAGGAGGGGACCAGGACCCTTCATCTTTAATGCCAGCGCTGGACAGGGCTCTGGTGGCAGAGAGCAGCTGTGTCAAACGGGCCGCCTTGGTGGGAGTAGAGCCCTGACTACCTGTAAGGAGAGCAGTTTTGGAGGCGGGTTGGGGCAGGAGCCTGACCAGGGTGAAACCGAGCACACGAGGGAGGGCAGATTTGGAGCTAGAGCCTCTATTCCACTCTCTACAGGACCTTCTCTGTCAGGGAATAGAGAAATGCAGTGGTGGGCTCAGGAGCAGGGCGTGCGCACGTGTGTGTGTCCATGTGAGAGGGACAGTGAGTGTGTGTGCCAAGAAGAGTTACCAGGTCTAAGAGGCAGTGAGTGTGTGTGCCAATGAGAGACATCAGGTCTAAGAGGCAGACGTCGGCGATGCAGCAGAGGAAGGAAAGAATTTCTGGAGCAGTGGCCTTGGAGGACAAGTGGGTGTGGGGTCCAGCCGTGTTGGCTGGGAACACTGACGCACACCGTGCTAAGGAGGAGAGGCCACAGTGGTGGGACCAGAGAGGCAGGGCGGCATTGTCCAGGGAACCCAGGCTACATAGCACGGGCCTCGTGCCCTGCCGGGCTCTGCCCTTGATCTTCACTTACATTAACTCCAAATGCTCACAACAAGCCGTGACGTACGTGCGGCTACAGGGCCTGCTTTGCACAGACAGCACGGAGGCACAGTGATGTTAAGGATTTGGCCCAAAGTCACATAAGCAGTGGGTAGCACAGCCTGGCCCATAACTGCCACTCATGTCTTGGTGTGACCAGCGCCTCTTGAGGAAGGAAGAGGTAAGTGGAAAAGGAGCTGTGTGGTGGTGGTGAGCCCAGGGCTGGGGTGCTCCTCCCTGAGCTGGGGGCCAGGCAGAGAGCAGGGCTCGGGCCCGTGCAGCCTGGAGGGCACAGTCCTGCCCTGCCGTTGTCTTCTTATGGGGGGTTGTCAAGGTATGGCCTTTCCTTTCTCTTTAGAATCACCCTTGGGATTCTGGCACCTCGAGGGCCACCGTTCCCAGTCTTCCAGGGGAAAGGAAGGGAGGGAGGAAGAGATCAGGATGACAGTGGACTAGGGCTGGCACCAGCCGTCTGAAAGACCTTGGCCAAGACGCATCCATGCTCCAGGCCTCAGCTGCAAAATGCAGGGGAGGCTGGGATGAGATCTCACTTTATGGACTCGTGTTCGGTCAGCATGCACTTTAAAAAAATTTTTTTTAATTAATATTAAATCATAGCTGTGTACATTAATGCGATCATGGGGCACCATAAACTGGTTTTATAGACCGTTTGACACATTTTCATCACACTGGTTAACATGGCCTTCCTGGTATTTTCTTAGTTATTGTGTTAAAACAATTATATTCTACATTTACTAAGTTTCACATGTACCCTTGTAAGATGCACCATAGGTGTAATCTCACCAATCACCCTCCCTTCACCCATCCTTCCCCTACCTCCCCTCCCTCTCCCCCTTCCCCCTATTCTTAGGTTATAACTGGGTTATAGCTTTCATGTGAAAGCCATAAATTAGTTTCATAGTAGGGCTGAGTACATTGGATAATTTTTCTTCCATTCTTGAGCTACTTTACTAAGAAGAATGTGTTCCAGCTTCATCCACATAAACATGAAAGAGGTAAAGTC
>CAUYPK010153355.1:0-105946 GCA_963574355.1 Loris lydekkerianus | reverse complement strand
CAATGTCAGAAATCCTTTCTTCTGCTTGCTCCATTCTGTTACTGAGGGATTCTACTGTGTTTCTCAGATCTTTGAGGGCTGTAACTTCTTGTCTCAATGTGTCAAAATCTTTGGTCATTTGGTCTTTGAATTTGTTGAATTCTCGAGATATGTTTTGGGTTACTGCTTGGAATTCTAATTCAATCTTATTTGCTATCCAGATTCTGAATTTGATTTCTGACATCTCAGCTATTTGTTTCTGCATGGGATCTTGTGCTGTGTCTGCCCCATTGATCCTTGGGGGAGTTGATCTACTCTGATTATTCATATTGTCAGAGTTTTTCTGTTGATTTTACCTCATGATTGTTTTTCACCATTGCCTCTGGCTGTCCTCAGAGTTGGTGAGGTGTCTCTCTAAGATTAGACTCCAGCGGGATCACTCTATTGTTGCTGGATCTGTGTAGGGAGTGACCCTGTGTAGTTCCTCTGGAGCTGCCCCAGACAGGGAGTTCTGGTTGTGGAAGCAGCTCTGGAGTGTAACACACCCAGATCCAGCAACAGAGTGGGGGGTGGTGCACACGGTTCTGGGTGTGCCTGGCATCCAGTGACTTTGGAACAGAGAGCCCAAGGCTCCAGCAGTCTCTGGCCAGGAGAAGGACTCTGCGTAGAAGCAGGGAGGGCTCTGGAGGGCACACGGCTACCAGAGTCCCTGGCCAGATGAGCAGGCCAGTGTGGAGGCAGGGAGGGTACAGGAGGGAGCACGCAGGGTTGCGTGGCTCCTGCAGTTCCTTTTCAGGGCACGCGGAGGCCCAGTGGGTGCGGGTCGCAGGTCCAGGGTCATGGCGCAGCTCTTATGGAAGTCCGGACGGCACCAAGCCCAGGAGTTTGAGGTTGCTGTGAGCTGTGACGCCACGACACTCTACCCAGAGCAACAGCCTGAGGCTCCAGTGTGCCAAAACCGGTCTCACTCTGCCCCTGAGGGTTAAGGCTGTAAGGTAGCTCAGTCCCCGCCTTTAGGCTGTTCAGTCAGTAGGTTACTAGCTCCCTCCCGATCTTTGCTCTGCGACCCTGAGGGCTGAGCTTGCTGGCGCTATTCTCTCACAATGGCTCCCTGTGGCCCACAGCTGAATACTATTAGCTCCGTCTGGCTCAGTGGCTCAGTCTAGGGCCCTAGACAATGCCCAAAGTTCTCTGCACTCCTGATCAAGCTCTCCCGTAGGCAGTTCAACTGAGTGCCAAGTCCAAAAACACCAAAACAGTTCACAGGTAAGGTCTTTCCGGTTTGCAGTCTCACTGCTGCTTGTACTTACAGCTGCCGGTGGGATTAGTTCAATTGAAAACACGCAACCATTTGCCAGTTTTCCACTGTTTTTGTCCTCCTCTTGGGGTCCAGAAGTCCCTTGCTGACTCCCTATATTCTCAAAGGAATGATTATAGGCAGATCCCACAAGCCAGAGATGCCTGGAGTCTTATCTCCCCAGACTCACCATGCCCAGTTGCAGGGAAGCTGTTACTCGGCCGCCATCTTGCTCCACCTGCTATTTCCTATTTTTTAAATGTTTATTTTAGCTATAAATGTAAAACAATAAAGAATAGGAATCCAGATTCCAAGAGAACCTGTCTATTCGTTGCTAAGGACAAATATACCAGGGTATTAAATGAGATATTTTATGAATTCTATTTACCTAGGAGATGTTACTAGGTTTCCTAGGCTAGAACCAAGACCACATCTGAATTAGTGTCTTTTTTTTTTTTTTTTTTTTTTTTATGGGTCCGTAAACTGAAAAGAACCTTATCAATTTTATGTCATAGGTTCACAAAATTGGTATATCTTTCTAAATAGTTATAAATCCAGACATGCACTAGCCAATGGCTTGTCTCATAGTTGCATTAAAATGAACCTAAATGTATTTGTCATCCAGAAGAGGCCTCTTATTTATGGTCACAGTATTCCATTGTATCAGATACAGAGAAGCTAGACTGTTGGAATAACAGAGAACCCTTTATGATATTCTAGTCAAAGTATCTGGAAAGCAATGGACTAAAAAACAGTTACCATGGAAATTTTCAAATATACACAAATGTAGAGGGAATTGCTTATTGCATCTTATCTACCCACAGTTCAATGCCCTTTCTCTCTTCTCTCTCTCATTTTGAGTCATCTTAAAGCAAGTCCAGGATATCTTATCATTTGGTCCAAAAATACTTCAATACCTTTCTTGAAAAGAAAAGGACTCTTTTTAAAAACATAACCATGATATCATTATCACACCTAAAACAGTTAACAATTGTTACTTAAAATAATGATGTCAATACTTGAATTTGTCTGTCTCATAACCATCCCTCCCTTGGTTTGTTGAACTCCAAATACTTTCACGTCTTGCAGTTGGTTGGCATAGCTCTTAAGTCTCTTTCCATCTAAAATTCCCTTGCCTTTAAAAAACAATCTTACACTATTGGTTAAAAAGACGGGATTGCTTATTTGTTGGAAAGATGAGGTCATATTAAAAAAAGAATTCCCCACATTTTGGATTTTGCTGATTGCTTTCCCATGGTGTCATTTAACATGTTCTTCTGTCCCCCTATTTCTGGTAAACTGGTAGTTGAGAATAGACATTTGATTAGAAGCAGGCTTTATTTTTTGATGTGAAAAAATCTCCATTGATAGTGGTGTAAATTTCATGTTGCACCCCATCATGCTTTTTGTGATATTAACATTAATCCATTTAGTCTGCAGCCATACCACCCTGAACGCACCCAGTCTTGTCTGATCTCAGAAGCTAAGCAGGGGTGCACCTAGTTAGTACTTGGATGGGAGCCCTCCTGGGAATACCAGGTGCTATAAGCTTAAAATAATAATAACAATAAAATGAAATGAAAAATATTGATCCATTTATTTTAAAGCTTCCCATCAGCTTTTACCTAATGGTTTCAGCAACTGCTGATGATATTACCTACGTCCACAATAGACATTACATCCAGGATTATAAGTTTCTGAATTTGGAAAAATCTCACCTATTTCCAACTTCTCCCTTCTGATTTGTTCTGTCATCATGGTCATCTATTGTCTCTTTCTTAATCTGTAAAAGATTTGTAATTCTCTAATTCAATTTTCCCTAACAGTATGTTCCCTGGAATGCAAGGCGGTGGTCCCTAGCATATTTGGCACCAGGATCTGATTTCATGCAAGATAATTTTTCCATGACAGGGGGAGATGGTTTCAAGATGATCCAAATACATAACATTTATATGTACTTTATTTCTATTATTATTACATTGTTACATTACATTATCTGCATTATTGTTACATGCTCATAAGGAAGGCATACATAGCTCCCTTACTTATGCAGTCCACAGGAGGGTTCGAACTCCTGTAACACTGATGTGACAGGAGGCAGAGCTCAGGTGGTGATGTGAGGGCTGGGGACAGTCTATAAATACAGATGAAGCTTTGCTCTGTCTCTTGCTGCTTAGCTGCTGCAAAGCCTGGTTCCTAAGAGGCCACTACTGGGCACTGATCTTAAGCCTGGAGGTTGGGGACCACAGCTGTAAGGCATGCTGTGAGGAAAGGTTCCCCAAGTTTGGGGGATGCTACACCCTTGTTTTTTCCTCTGAGAGATTTAGAATATACGTGAGCCAATTTAAAGGTTTTGTCATTTAAGAAACTGGGTTCATCCAGAGTTTCAACTTATTGGACCACTGTATTTTTGTGTGTGTGTGTGTGTGTGTGTGTGTGTCATTAATACCTGTAAGAATCCTATTGAAAGAAATACACTTGGAAATGCATCTTAGGTTAGAAGGGAATGAGGAAGGACATCCCCAGACCCCGAGGGGCCTGCTGATAGGCAAGCCATGGCTCTGTAACAGCAGTGCGCTGCTTCTTGGGAGGAGCAAGAGTGTGAGAATGAATTTAAGTTCAGAGAGCAGAGAGCACTGATGCATCATCGCATGCATGTCTCCTGTTAATATTAGCTCACCTTCATTTTATTGATGGCTTTCATTGCTGTGCTGCCTCTCAGCATTACTTATATTTCCAATTTAGACCGTTCTAAACGTATTAAATATTTATTAAAAAAATTCTAACTCTCATACTTAAAAAAAGCACAGTTAGGTTTAACTGTTCAGATTTATACATGTACACCATATACACACACCCTACATCCCATAAGCATTCTTTACTTATTTTATTTCAGGTGCAGGATTGGTATGTGAGGAATAGAAAAGGGAATCCTAATACTAATTTAGGTTGTTTGCTTCAGATGTTAACCCCAGACTGATATTTATGCTAGAGGCTCACATCCTGTTTGTGGCTCACTATGGAAAATTGAGTTGAATAAAATTAGGGACAGAGACCAATTTTCCTTTGCTCTAAAGATTCCTTGAGCTCTGTACAATAAATGTTTTCCATTAGAAGGAAAATGTTGTGCCTTAATGCTCCTGAGAAAAAATAGTGATTGCCAGTAATGCCATCAGTAAACGATTTTTTAAATGTTTCAAAGTGTAAGCATGAATCAGTCACTAAATAGGGAATACAACTTATTTTGCAGAGTTGGAACATTAATGATAAAATCATTTTTTTAAAAGGAAGAGTTATTCTAGGAAAGTGTGAATTTCAATTTTAGGAACATGCACAAGGGATATAGCTATAAGAGTTACAAGTCAGAACACTAAATTGAAATAAACAAGAACAGAGCCAAGGCTCAGAAGACACGCAGTTATGTTTTGTGACCTTTGTTGGAGAGGATGGAATGGGATAAGACACAGTGAGTGAGGAACAATGCGTCATGAATGATTGCAACAGCAGACTAAACATGCTTTGCACAGCCCTGGGCTCTGGGGTCTGGCCGTTAGGTACACTAGTGAGCTAAATTCAGACCTTGACAGTTGATGTTTATGATAAAAGTTATACTGGTACTTTTAGATTTAAATAAAACTTATGCTTAAAAATGATCATGATTTAAAATGATTTTTATTTTAAAAAAATCATAAAAAGGCAATGATTAATTAAACATTTTAACATTATAGACAACCCTTTTCTATTATACTTGTCACAAACCTGTTATTCATAATAAACTACTTTAAAATATGCTACTCATAGGATGGGGGTCAAGTGTGGAGTTTGAATGTGGATATTACCTTCTAGTCGTAAAATTCCCAAATTCTGTCCTTTGAGGATTGTATGTGGGCACACCTCAAATATGTACTGTAGGGAGGATGAAGCTACAGGGCTGGGACACATGTCACAGTTACCTTAAAAACGTGATTTTAAATGCACCTTCAGGTGGTAAAATTGAGTGCGTTTCTTGAGTATAAAGCAGTTAAAGAATGCAATCCTTTAGTGTACCTCTAGGATATTATTTGGTGGATACTGGGCCCAAATACAAATGTGGAAATTCACCCTATGCAATACAGGGTGGACGTAAAGTTTGTGTGTAATTTACTATGTTAACCTGGTTTAAGTTCCACACGAACTTTATGTCCACCCTTTATAAGAAGCTTAAGAGGCTTTACGGGCTTTTCAGTTCAATCCTGCACAAATTGAAGCCCAGAGAAGAGAAAAGACTTGCCCAAGGTCACATTTCACCTTGCGGTTTAAAAGATGTCATTTACTTCACAGTTCAGGAGGCGCTTTTTTTTTTTTTTGTGAGACAGAGTTTTACTTTGTCGCCCTTGGTAGAGTGCTGTGACGTCACAGCTCACAGCAACCTCCAACTCCCCGGCCCAGGCAATTCTCTTCCCTCAGCCTTCCGAGTAGCTGGGACCACAGGCACCATCACAATGCCCCGCCATTTTCTGTTGCAATTTGGCCAGACTGGGCTTGAACCTGCCACCCTCAGTATATGGGGCTGGCGTCCTACCCCACTGAGCTACAGGTGCCTTCATTTTAAATATGCATGTATGACATAAGGATGCATTTTACATGCTGAGTATATAGTTTCGATCTTGAAAATGGCCAATTATCCAGTTGACTCAAAAGAAGAGAAGGCCGATTCTCTTCATTGTTAGTTACTTAGTAGAAATTTCAATGTGGGGCGAGTAAAGTGTAAAAGTGACAAATGACAATGTCTACCAACAGGTTGCATCTCGGGGTTAAGGACTGGAAGATTCAGGGGAATTTCTGACTTCAGTGCTCCCTGCACCCATGTCCCTTGGTAGCAGGGGTATTTTCTGTCCCATGGGCCCACAAGAAAAAGGACTGGTACCAGCCAAAATGCAGATACCTATAATGTTTAAAAACTAATGAAGTGTTAAGAGACTAACTTAGACCCCCATGGTGGTCCTTATAATGTGAATATGGAAATTACTTGTGGTGGAAAATATTTTAGTGTGTCAACAAAAGCTTGGTTATGTAGCAGGAAAAAAAAAATCACTGAACCAAGATTCCACTTTTCCATTTGGTTTAGCCAGACTTTGGGTCATTTATGTGTTTCAGCTTATTTGTCCTTATTTTAAGGGTAATAATACTCACTCTGTTTAGTTTCCAGAGATATGGTAAAGATCAAGTTATTTCTTTTAAGTCAAGAGTGAAAGTTATGTTGAGACACCTGGTTGAAGGGTACTTTGTAGTTTGAAGTTTTGTTTTATTATAATAGTACCTGGGTTTTAGTCGACCAAATTATGATAGTATTGATATTTCTTTGCTTGTTAAAAATAAGGTATTCCACTTCATGCCTGCCAGTTTTATAAGCGTTTGATCACACATGGAATTGGATGATTAATTTTACTCCCCAGGAATTCTGCTTTCTGAATCAGTGAGGCTTAATTTTAACAAATGATTTTTCAATTCAGCATTCTGTGCGATGGTCATACTTTCAAGGGTAGAAGGTGTGGACAAGGTGGCTGGCCTTGAGAAGCGTGCCATTGTTGTGCTGGAGTTCTCGCAGTGCCGACATGAAGTAATAAAATCAGAAATCACAGAACAGTTTCTTATTTCAAAGTCAGACAGCCTGACCTTGGCTACATAGCTCAGGTAGAAACCAAGAAGGAACACGGAGGAGGAAATTGAGTTCCCATCCAGGTGACACATGACCACAACGATATCCAGTAATACATCTGGAATTACAGTGTGGGCCGTTCACCTTTGGACCCGACAGGCTCTGCCCTGGACACATTTCTCTCCTCGACTTTCATTCTCATTTTGAACAGTTCTGAGTCAGCCTCTACATTTCCCCTACGCACACTCCCGACACACACACTCACACACTCTTATGCTTTCTTGGTTCTCTGTCTTCCTGAACGAGAGCCTACAATTTAACTTAAAAGAATTCTTTCTCCTCCACATTCCGTCCTTTGGCTCTTTTTGAGCAAGGCTTCCTTTGAAGTCATTCAGGGGACTTTCCAGATACCTACACTCACCAGTGTTTTGAATTGTTTTGCTGCATGTTTCACACCCCAGAGGAAGGAAGCTTACAAGGATTAAGGGCTTCCAGTGTGCCTGGAATTGTCCCATTTGTTAGCAGTCACCTCCCAGCCGCCTCATTCCGTGAATTATTTTTCATTCTCAATGTAGGGATCCTTGTGCCAGGCTGGACCTTGTGTTGGCAAGGGGGCAGCACCGTAGGGGCACAGGTGACATCTTCAGTCCATAGCATCCACAAATGGGCATTTTGAGGTTTTTTTTTTTTTTGTTTGTTTGTTTGTTTTTTAAGTTGTATAATATTCAACACCAGCAGTTTCTCTGGGAGTATTTGTATTTAAAGCTGAAGTGGCTTCCTTCAATGGCTGGGAAAAGGAATTGGGCCTGTGAATGTGCTGGGACTACAGATAGGCATACTTTGTCCCCCAGGTGGTAAAATGGGATGGAGAGCATTGTAGCCGGATTTGTAGTGTTGCCCTTATGGTGAAATCATTGCTTGGGGGCGCCTGTGTCTGTCTGAGTAAATGAGAGACATTCCTAGTTCTATAGGAATTGCAATGTCAGTTTTGAGAGGCTCAAAATCCCTTTTTTTTTCTTCCTTCCTCCTTCCCTCCCTTCCTTTCTTTTTGGTGACTCTTCAAAATTTTATATTTAAGGAAGAGAAAGTATTATTAAATATCCAGGATCTGTTTATTGTTTGTTTCTTTTTTAGTTTTTTTTTTTTTTTGAGACAGAGCCTCAAGCTGTCACCCTGGTAGAGTGCTGTAGCATCACAGCTCACAGCAACCTCCAACTAGGGCTCAAGCAATTCTCTTGCCTCAGCCTCCCAAGTAGCTGGGACTACAGGCACCTACCACAGCACCCAGCTATTTTTTCTTTTTTCTTTCTTTTTTTTTTTTTTTTGTTGTTGTTGTTGTTGTGGTTGTGGTTGTCATTTTTGTTTTAACTGGCCCGGGCTGGGTTTGAACTGGCCAGCCTCCGTGTATGTGGCCGGCGCCCTACCCACTGAGCTACGGGAACCACCAAATATCCAGGGTCTTTTAATTCAGAAAAGTTGGTCAAGCCATTTCCAGCATAGTGAGAAATGAGTATCCTGGGAAACTGGAGCAGAGGAGCAGAGATCTCTGTGTGGTGACAGTCCTCCGAGTTCTGATCTAGATTCCTAGCTGTGTGGTGTAGGCGCTAACTAGCTTGAGCCTTAATTTCCCAACCTGTGAACTGTGGGTTACAACGTTTTGAGGTATAAAGAGATAATGAAAGTATGAGACCTGGGACAGTTCAAGGAACTCTAGAAATGGGGTGGTACAAGGCGTTTTCAGGGCGTTTTCAAGGTTGTTTTCAGTCATTAGTTTGAGGTACAGGATTTGGAGTCAGGGTCAGTAGAATCAAGACACCCCACTGTAAGTGAGTTTTTTTCTTTGTTACCATTGGCATCTAGAGGGTCAGGGATGGCCTAAGCTTTGAGCAGAGTTGGTGTACGGCTTTACCCCTCATCTCGGCTCTGCCGCCCTCCTCTCCCCCAGGTCCTCCTTGGCTGCAGAGCACAGTTCAGCCCTTGACACCGTCCCTCAGGGGACCTTTGTGTACTTTGTGTGGCCCTCATGACCCTCCCCATGGGCCTGAGGTGCAGCAAAGGCCACCACCAAAGATGGAGGCTGGTGGGGACATTTTTCCCTTCACTCCTGCCAAATCATGCTTACCACCTTCTCTAGCAACTAAAGATCCTTGTCAGGAGGGCAAAGCTCACAAGCAGTTTTGTCCTTAGACTGCCACAGTTTGTGTTTCCATGTAAATAAGGGAGACTTGAGTAAAATGTGGCGCAGGTCATCATGGCCTCTTCTTAATGGCTGAGAAAAGAACAGGTGGGCTTGAGGGCTGCCTGCCCTCCCTGACATCTGGACCTCCATGGACTCCTCTGCTTTTTGCTCCAACAGAAGCTGGTTATTTGTCATTTTTCCAGATGCCCGAGCCTTGGGAAGGGTGGTCAGTGGAACCAAAACAGAGAATATGGTTTGCAGCAAGTATCTTTCTTCCCTCAAGTCAGATCCCCCGTAGCTTCTCCTTTAAACCATAATATTAGAAGGCTTTATCAGAAAAAGGAGAATACACAGTGCCCTGCTGTTGCTAGGTAACCAGAAAAAAAAAAAACAAAAAAACCCAGATTCAGTCATAGTCAGTAGTGGCATGATTTTCCCCAGGAACCGCTACTCTTGGGCAGTAACTTGTGTCGTATTAACAAATGGTGGCTGAAGGGTCTTCTTCTTCCCCACCCCTTGTAGGCTCAGTAAAGTCCCTGAAATGCTACTTGAATCTTGACTGCAAGATATTCCAAGGGAAGGTCCTGTGCAGACATAAATATGGTTTATTACACAGCTGGAACTGTATGTGTGCAAATATATATATACACAACATAGACTGGAGCTGGACTATATATTGTATTTCCAAGGCCTCCACCTATTTAAAAAAATAAATGGACCCCCCTTCTCAGCAGCAGCAATGATTTAACCTCTTGTGAATGATAACCAGTCTTTATTCACTTCACCCTTCTCTAGCAGTATTTTATAGAAGTGTTTTTAGCCACAGGAGACATCTGTGCACCCAGCTGAACACAATTTAACTGATGTTGACTAAAGCATTAGTTAGTGGTTATGTTCCTCTACCCGGGCTTGGCCATTCTCTCTGTGGCTATTTGGGCACTGATTTCCTACTCTTAGGGAGCTCTGAGCCTGAGACCTGAGACGGGTCCCCTAACCGTCCTGTAACCTGTGCTGTGTGTCTTTTGCAGATTTGGATACCTCCCAGACTGCGCCCCCAGCCCCCCATGACTCGTACTCACACCACCCTCAGCTGCAGACATTCCTAACAGAAGCAAAGCTAAATCTACAGACAACAACCAGACAAGACGGGGAAATTGGAGATGGAGCCGAAGAAAATATTGTTTACCTGTAATTGTGTTGTCATTTTTCCAAACTAAACAAAACACTGGCACTTTGGGGAGAAACTTTTTTTCCCATTCCCTATGTGAATGATTGTCTGTGTCCAAATTGCTTTAAGAATAATATTTACTGTTTCATGGGGCATGAGTCTAATAATTAAGTTATTGAAAGCAGCTCTGTTTATAGAATCTTTAACTTATCACACCTAATTTCAGATTGCCTGGGGAGAAACTAACTTGAATAAGTGGAAGTATTTTAGAAGTACTTTGGACCCTACAGTAAAATTGCACGTTGCATTTTCTACCATTTCATCTGGACTTAAAGTCTTTTAAAATCTCAGTGATTCCATTTGGATTTAAAGAGTGATATGCCCAAAGGATGAACTTTCACAGTCCCTTGCTTATCAAGAGTAGCCTCAGTGCCCCAAAAGGCAGAGGAGGATGTGGGAAAGGCTGTTTCTCAGCTAGTTTTTATGTGCTAATGTCTTTTGGGGGCATCAGAGGTGGTCCTGCCTAGGCATCTGTTGTGATTGGTTGGCCACTGTGCCAGAGACACAGTCTGGACACACTTAGGACCTGAACCACGTGCTTTGCAGATACTTTGTCCTCATGCTGGCGGAGGGGGTCAAGGCACAGTTCAGCATCACCTTTCAACACAGCCCAGAGGCCCAGAGCCCCCTGCAGGTCGGTTTTGATGTAAATAGTGAAAGTCCTTTGGAGGCCTCATGTCTGTCAGCTGGCTTGTCCCACTGGCACCTGCCGCACCAACAGCTACCACTCACCCGTTCCCGGCAGGGTTTTGAAGACAAAAACTGCTCACTCTTGGTGAAGAGTGCTGCCGGACGTACTTCTCCACTCCACAAAGGAAAGTTGGTACATCTTGCCTTTAGAGTAATATCATTATTTGTGTGAGAACCCAGGAAATAGTTTCATCTGGTTCAGAATAACTTGTATATGTTTCGGTGTCAATAAATACCTTTACCTCATTATTTTACTTTGTAAGTTTAATATTAAGTGTAGGACCATAATAAAACATTTCACACACAGTCATTCTTCCAAAAGTGAAAATAAAGGAGGACTATTAAATTCATTTAGAATTTAGCCCTACTAGGAGAGACATGTGATAGGGAAAAAATTTCACCCAAAGTTGCAAGTTTTTTATCTACATTTTCACTTATGCAAGCCATAGCTTAATTTTTTTTTTTTTTTTTTAAGCCTTTTCTAGGGCACTGTTTTTCTGACTTTTGCTGTTTCTGGCAACTTTTATCATAATTACATTAAAATGTTCAAGCTGGGCCTGGTCTAGCATTCTGGGAATCCCAGGTGAGAGGATTCCTTGAGCTCAGGAGTTTGAGACCAGCATGAGCAAGAGAAAAAACCCATCTCTACCTAAAATAGGAAAATCAGGCAGGCATTATGGCAGGGGCCTGTAGTCCCAGCTACTTAGGAGACTGAGGCAGTAGGCTCACTTGAACCAAGGAGTTTGAGGTTGCTGTGAGCTATGCTGATGTTAGGGCACTTTAGCCTGGGGCATGGAATGAGACTTCATCTAAAAAAAAAAAAGTC
Source organism: Loris lydekkerianus (assembly GCA_963574355.1). Lineage (NCBI taxonomy): Eukaryota > Metazoa > Chordata > Mammalia > Primates > Lorisidae > Loris > Loris lydekkerianus. Next base: position 94,109 of record CAUYPK010153355.1, on the reverse strand, counting down.
ATTTTCACAGAATAGATGTGACTTATTAAAATTCTAGTCAATAACTTCACCTCAAGCTGAACTAAATTGTAAGATACATCTTTTATTCCTAAAATATCTATTATAGAAAGAGAAATCTGTCTTTCCTCCTTCTTGAATGAAGTCTGTTCCATAACTCTATTATCTCTTGAATGAAACAAGAACACATATTTTGGTCTGAATCTTTGCTCCAATAAGTATAAATTAGCTTCTCCTTTTTTTCATGACAATGGATATAGAAATAGTGAAAATATGTAAAGGTGTTCAAAATCTTTATGATATTCTTTAAAAATATGTGTGCTCAGCCAATTTTCAAGTCCTACAAATCTAGGGTCCTCCCATAGTCTCCCTGGGGAAGCCTGGGCATTTTTGAGATACCTGTATTCATAGATTCCTCTTGGTAATTCTCTTATTTAATGTGGCTTTTCAATAGAACATAACTACATTGCAAAGCTTTCCTGCTCATTCCTTCCTTTTTGCTTTGTCCTCATTGTGTAATGAGCTCAGACCCTGCTATGATCTGAGAGTTTGTATTCCCCCAAGTTCATAATCACCGATGCATTGGTTTGAGATGGTAAGGCTTTTGCAAGGTAATTAGATCATGAGGGAAGAGTCCTCAGGAACTGCATTACTGCCCTTATGAAAGAAGTCCCAGAGAGCTGCCTTACCCCTCCACCACGTGAAGGATACGGCGAGAAGACACCTCCTGTGAATCAGGAAGTCGGCCCTCACCAGACACCGAAGCTACTGGCACCTTGCAACTTTGATCTTGGACTCCCCAGTCTCCAAGACAGAGAAGTAAGTTTCTAAGCCGTCTCATTTTTAGTATTTTGTTGTAGTAGCCCAAACAGAATAGGACAGGTCTCAAGAGAGAGTCACTGTGACTCCAGTGTCAATTGTCAAATCCTAAGAGAAAGCCACTCTACTTCATGATCATAAATGAGGTTCCTCTGAAAGGGATGTACTTTTTGCACCAACTTAAGAACTTTAAAAAAAAAAACCCATCCCTTTAGAGATTTGTTCTGGAGAGAAAAGCAATGAGTTTTGCTTTGTCCCTTCCAAGCTGCGTGAATGTATGCATCATCTCATTTAGAGTCCAGCTACTCTGCGTTTCATCAGGACTGCAGAATTGCTGGAATCGTGCAACACTTCCTAGCCCACTCACAGCTGAAGCCTATTCATTCAGAAAAGGGTGAAAACACTTGCTGTTTTTACAGCAAAGGGGTATGTGTGTGTGAGTTACGTAAGGGGAAGAATATGAGCATAATTAAATCATGAAGTGAGAAGTAAAAAGGAATATGTAATATATATTTCTTCCTGTAACTGAGGAGCGCCTTTCAAACTCAAAACCAACCTGAGGTTATGAATATCTAAGCCCTCTGCCTTTCCCATTGAGAGGCAGCAAAGCATGGCAGTTGAGAGTATAGATTCCTGGGCCAGACGTACCACTTGGTGGCTGTGTGTCCTTGGCATATTACTTCACCTCTGTCTAGCTCAGTTTCCTCATCTGTAAAACAAGGATGATCACCTTATGGAATTGTTCTGATAATTAAGTGATTAATCTGTGCAATATGCTTAGAACAAAGCCTAGGGCATAGTAATGCCTCAATACATGCTGGGTATTATATTATTAAGAAATATTTTAATAATTGCTCAGCCTGGACCTGGTCTTTGGGCAGATTGCTCCTGCACAACCCACAACAGTGAATAGGGAATTTGGCTGGAGATCATTAGACACAAGACTCGGCTACGGTTCCATAGGTTAGCTTTCAACTCATTTGCATCTCTAAATCTCTTAACTCGTGTCCAATAAACATTTATCAACTTTCTCCTAAAAGCAAAGCTATCTGTTGGGGACAAAGTAAAGAAGAGCAGGCCTGCAACGATAAACCTAGAACCCACAAGACAGGATTGTAAGTGGCGAGAGAAAAAGAGAAAGGCAAGCTCACGTTGCTCTGCTGCCTCCACCTCCCCTCTTTAACCCACCACTTAGGGCTGTGTGGAGAATGGAAAAGAACAAAAAGCGGGACCCATGGAAGGAAGATTCCAGAATGGATTTATGATTGACACAAAGAGTTAAATGTGTTCTTTCCTGACTGCCTCTCATGCACAGATGTCCATGTACCAGTGTTAGGCAGTACATGAGGAAAAGCCAACCGAACTTGGGCTCTGCCTATGAATCTCTCCCAAGGCCATAGGGTAGCACCATTTATCTTGTAGGTAATAGTGCCCCAGAGCACCCATGCTATAGAATCCGATGTGAGTGGAAAACATCTAGAGTTGTACAATCCTGCACCCTAGCCTTCTGAGCTAAGTTTGCTCACCTATCGAACAGAGGTATGATGGCTTACGGGGCTGTGTGAGAAAAATGAATGAATTCCAGCATGGTGCGTGGCATACAGTAAGCACTCTAAAAATGACGGCAGTTGTATGACAGGGTAGGGCTAGAAAGAAGATTCTTGGACATGCTCAGGAATTAAAATAGATGGGGCGTCATTGCTTCAGTTTCTCATAGCCCATTTTCCTGTGTCTTGAGAGAGATCCAAGGTCAAAGCCTGTTGGTATGCTTTACTCAGAGTAAGAGCTTCACCATACTTACTGAATAAGGGGAGGAAGAGATGAATGAGAGTCTTTGGAAATCTGAGATCAAACAGTTGACTGGAACTAGAACCCTGATCTATTACATTTCCATGACTCTGGCTGCTAAGTTCAAAGCAGTCACTTCAACTTGATGATTGAACTTCATTTTGGGCAAAGTAACGTGAAAGGGAACCATGGTTCAGTAGATCTATAGAAGCTTGATGGCTGAGAAATCTCAACACACCATTAATTGAATCCTAGTTTAGCCTACCAATAAACTCTTTGAAAAGAAAAAAGTCAGAACTTTTAGATACTACCAGCAGCCAAGGGTCTCATAACAACTGCCCAAGGATAAAGGATTAACTTGGCTAGAAAATAGGACAATTTTTGCTAATTTCACTAGATTCTATAGTTACATTAAAGAACTGTCCCTTATTACTGCAAGAGTCCCAATTTCTACTCCCCAAGGGATGCCTCTTTTAGTCATAGGCCTGGGGACCCCTATAAGCTCCTGAGTCAATCCCACACAATCCAGGGCTAAATTGTCCCCAGGGCCACTGGAGAAAGTTTGGAAGGGCTCCCTTCTTGTTCAGAGGCTTTACTGGGTGTCCCCATTTTATTTCATAAAAGGGATATGATTTGTCTGCTTATGTGCATTTTTACTTACCCAAAAGTTTGTCCAAGTTTTCATCTTTCTCTTCTCAGCTAGAACGCTGATGAATGGTTTACTTCTTGCAAGTCCAACATTTAATGATGGAAGCCCATGTGGCCTGAGATGCCACTGGGGGGTAAATGCCTGGCTTCATTTTTCCACGCTCTCTGTACCCCTTCTTGCCCCCACCATGTACGTCTGAGCAGGTTTTCTGTGTAGTTGCCAGTGCTTAGTGTTACAATTTCTAACATAACAGCTTCAAATATAAACACAAACAGAGCCAGCAGCGGGGAGAGCATCTGCATCGGCCACGGAGTTAAAACAGCTCTCAGAAACGTGCTCCACATTTCCCTTGGCAGCGTCACCGCCTCCTTGGAAAGCTGTGGGCCCACCTCTCTGCTGCTGGCAAACTCTGATTTGGGTAAGACGCTGGCAGGTGCCAGCAAAGGACAATAGGCTTTTAATTAAGGTCTGTAGAGCCAAAGCTCAGGAAATACCTCCTGAAGAGTTTCTTTTAAACACTACCATTTCTGCTAACTGCCCTGCAAACAATAACTATATACCCTGTCAAGGCAACTGTGATCATTAATCTTGTGCAGTACAGGAATTGCTTGTAGCAAAAAGGTAATAATGGGATTTTTTTCTCATTATTTTTTCCTCTTTTCCCCCCATAGCTTGAAAAATTGGTATTCACTGCTTTTCCTAGTTTGGAGCAGTCGTTTTTACTACGATGCTGCTGAATGTGATCATATAACTTGATATTTCCAGGCAAACACCCTCCGTGCAAAGGTCTCATTACGTCTGACACTAGAATTAATGTAAACCTATTTTGGTAATGGCCAGATTTGAAGTCACTCACTCAGAGGAAGATTTTCTAATGTGTAGTCTGAGCCTGTTAAGCACCGTTGCTATGGAGACTGTGTGAGAGTTGGATTAATTAAGGCCCGAACAGATGTTCTGAAGTGTGCAGAATGCACTGTATTCTGTTAGTAATTAAAGAGGGTATGTGTGTACGTGAGAGGGGAGAAAAACTAGAGACAATCAGAGACAAAGCAGACAGACAGATGTGCTTGGCGCTGGACACGTACGTACCCTTTCCTTCAGTGAAACTGACGGCTGATGGCTCTGCTGACACTCCTCTCCTTTCTCCTCCACCCATGCCAGACAGAATAATTGCTTGAAATGGCCAAGCAGCCTTCCATTCTTCCTTTTTCAGTCTGATTTATAAGAGGCAAAGGAACATACAAAAACATGTTCTTGGATCAGTGGATTCAAACGACTCATCTGTCTGAACACTCAAAAATCAAACTGGACTGGGTAAACGGTTTTTAAACTACCTGGCAGGGAAGCCAAGTTTGCAGATTGGAGCTGTATTAGTTGTCCAACCTGCTGGTAGTATTGTCATCAGTGACTTGGTAGCCAGGAGAGAGAATGGTTACCCAACTTCTGTGGCGAAATTGTCATAAGAATTCCTTCAAGATTCGAAAGTGAGTGAAACATCAGTCTGGCTTGAGTTTAATTTGGAGAATATTTGTTTCAGTTGCAAGTCAATCTTTGATTTTTAATGCAGTGTATTCTATTTTCCCTTGAGTAAAATATTAATATTAGGCTCAGGTCTGGGAGTTCAGCAAATTGGGTTCCATGTGAATCCCGCTTAGTGGCCCCAATGAGGAGCGTTCCCATGTTGCCTCCTCCTGGTTGGCAGGAAGTAGTTAATGGTGTGAAAATGCCTCAAGACCATTCTGCTGGGTTGGCCGCAATTTTGCTTGAACTGGTAGCTTTTGAAGCATGATTGATTTTTCTTTGTCTCGCAGCTGTGGAGGTGGGGTTGTCTGAAAATGGGGAACCAAAAAGCACCACAGAGGTACTTTGTTCCCTGGGAGACAGTGTCCTAGTGGCCCAAACTTGGCCTCTCCCCATCCATAGTTCATGGAGGATGAATACGACGATGTAATGAAGAATTGAGTGGCCTGGGGGAGTCGAAAGAGTGTGTGCGTGTTTGTGTATGTGCACCCATGTAAGAGAGAGAAGAGGAGAAAGCACATTCTCAACCAAAGCTTGTGTCTGATGCCTCTAATGAGTCTCACACACCCCCAGACATAACTTTTTCCCAGTCTTGCTATGCCTGCCCCTACATGTCACTAATTGCAGCCTGGCTCTGTGTGGGCTTCAGACTATGAATGGGACGAATGGGACAGTTTCTTTCTTTCTTTCTTTCTTTTTTTTTTTTTTACTAGGTGAAAGCTGCAGGTTGCTTCTCTTCCAACTTAGAAAAGATTAGAAGTCTTTCAATTGTGCTTTTGAGAGCCACAAAGAGAGAGAAAGAGGACAAATTAGATCACTGTTGAATTTATCACCATCTGGGGGAAAACTCAAGTTTGCATCTTCATTTCTGTGTTGTCCTTTTACAGACATGACCTGAAGCTCATTCGCCCTTCAACTTGACTGTTAACTCTGTTGGATTTTCCACTTCTCCTCCTTTTGGGGAATGATGTCCACTTATCTCACGGGGGAAAGTCCTTAGTGAGGCTATGGAAATAGAAAACATTAAAGAGTAGTATTTGCCTTTTGAATCATCTGTGATTGGTTTTTACATCTCTGGTCATTAATAAGAAAAATGACCCTTTAAAATGTAATTCTGTTCATCTTTTCTTTCTCTCCACCACACATAGAGAAAGGAGAAAGTATATTCTGGGTAATTTGTTGACTCAAAAAGAAATGGGGGTGGTAGAAAAAACAACAAAGGTTTAAGGCCTTTGAAGGGACATCTGTCAAATGCTTTAGTAAAAGAGCAACAGTGGGAACCTTGAAACAAACGAGTGAAAATAGAGACAGTACACAGAGTAAATTCAAGGGAATGTCTACTTTCCCCCTAAATCACCAAATTTTGAGAAGTATTTTACTCTCAATAAAAGTTAGCGTGCATTCTTTGTGTGTGTGATGTGCACACGCTCGTGAATGTGTGCACACCTGTCTGTATATATACACACAGTTTGTGGTCCCTTCAGTATATTTGGTACCCTAAAAAACAAACTATTATTTCTCTTCTGTGTGTCATTCCATATACTCATCTGAGACAAAAAGCACACAATTACCATGGTTTAGACACAAGCCACCATTCCAGTGTCTTAGTCTTCAGGGTTGCTATAACAAAATACCACACCCTGGGAAGCTTATAAACAACACAATTTATTGTTCACAGTTCTGGAGACTGGGGAGTCTGAGATCAAAGCCTGGCAGATTCAGGGTCTGATGAGGGCTCATTTCCTAGTTCATTGATGGTGGCTTCTAGCTGTGTCCTCACATGCTGGAAGAGGCAAGGCAACTCTCGGGGTCTTGTGTTGTTGTTGTTAAAAGTAAGGGCAGAACCCTCATGTCTAATCACCTCCCAAAGATCCCATGTCCTAATAGCATCACATGGGTGATTAGGGTTTCAACATATGAATTTGGGGGGACATAAACATTAACACCATACCACCCATAGGACCTTGAAGACAAGAAGCATAGAGAGAGTATACCCTATTTCTTACGAAGCCATTGGTCAGTGGTCCAGGATTTAGCCCTCTTTAGCATCCATCTGTCACCCACTCATCCAACACAAAGGTAATGGACATCTACCATGCCCAGGACTCTGTGTGGCATGGGAACATAAGAAAATGTCTATCCCAAGAGATCTGTCATCCCAAGGTCACTATTTATGGAGTCAGTCAAGACCTATATCAGCAAGAAAAGAACAACGTAGTTTAAGCAGCACCACAAGTCAGTAGAACCCAGCAATAGAACGAGCAGCCCAAGCATACACAGAGTTTCAGGAGTTGAAGCAAATGGGAAGCTCTGGGGAGGTATGTGAAGACTTTGTGGCCGGCAAGGGCTTTAGTTTGTTTTTTGTCCGGCTTTAGGATTTTGAACTTTTTGGTTTGATTTTGTCTCAAAAAATACCTTCAGGAGGCATTTGGAAAGGTATTTTTGGTTTTCATAGTAAGGGTGGAAAGATGTGATACCTTTTTTCACCCACTGCAAGGGTCACTCCTGTAACAAAAGACAGGTTAACAAGAAAAGAGCATAATTGATTGTTTATTCAAAATTGTATGTGATATGGGAACCTTCAGAAATGAAGACCCAAAGACCCAGGAAAAACTGTCAATGTTCATGTTTAGGTTCGATGAAGAATGAACAGCTGTGTAGAAATGTGATTGGACAAAAGGGTATGATCTAACAGCAACAGATGGAGGGGGAGCCCCAGCAAAGCTTGCTTGTTCAAACTCTTCTTGGTCTCTGGTAGCATTCCTTCCTCCTGGGTATGGGGCAGGATCCCTCTGAAATCAGGGTCTTCCAGGGAGAAGAGTGAGACTGACCTTTCTAGATTTTCTGGCTTGCTTTGGGGGGAGAGGAATTCTAGCTTCTATGACTTGCTTGGAAAGAAAAAGAAGGTCTGCAGATAGGAGTATAGGAGAAAGTCTGAGAGAACTCTCTTCTGAGGCTTTTCCAGTCTCCTTCACTTTACACCACTCAGCATGCCAAGGTGACATTCTTTGGGGTGTCATGTTCTGAGTCCCAGCATGATAGTAACTAAGAATTCCTGTGAGGACTGAACTTTGACATTATTCTTCGGCTCCAAAATTCCTTTCTAAGGGTGCCTGGTATGGTCACATCTATGAATAATAAAATCTCACTAAACAGGGTGGTTTGTTCCCCACCGTGATTCTGGTATAGCATCACATGAAAGATAGAAAACCCTTATCTTGACTCAGGCATTCCTCTCCTGTAACTCCTGATCTTTTAGACAAGTCCTAACTCTTCCAGACAAAACAAAGAATCCCAGGTCCCGCCTATGATTTGTAAGCCCCCCCACCCCCTGCTTTGGGATGTCCCACCTTTTCAAGCACACCCATGTATGCCATCCATGTGTAGATTTATAGTCTATAATTCCTATCTCCCCAAAATGTATAAAAACCAAACTGTAACTCCAACCATAACAAGTCCACTTGTTCAAGACTCTTGAGCATGGCTCCGGGTCATGGTCCTCAAATTTGGCTCAGAATAAATCTCATCAAATTATTTCAGAGCTTGGATTTTTTATCCACACCTGGCATTAGTAGTCAGGAGAAACAGGAATTCTCAAGGTCCCGCAATGGATGACCTTGTTCCCAGAACAGTTCTCAAACCCCAAATCCCATTGAGAAACACTGATCAAATTCCAGTGTTAGAATATTTTTAACAATGTGGATTCAAAGGTGAGAAGGCATTTAGAAATCTTATACATTCCGAAAACTGGCTATTTATAGATACCAAGAATTTGGAGCCTGTTGAGATTTTTTAACCGGAGTTCAGATTTTCAAGGAGAGTATCATCAAAATTCAAAGAGGAACCTCAGTGCAAGCATCCTTAGAATAATAATTCCCTTAACATTGTCAACCAAAAAGTGATAGAATCGACACAAAGCCAAAGTTAACGAGGCTCTGACATTCTTAAAAAACACATTCTAACTTTAGCTGACGTTTACATTAAAAAGCCCAGCAGTGTGGCGGAGAGCTGATTGATTTGGAAAGCACGGGCTGAGATAATGAGGGCCCTGCCATGCTCTTCCTGGTGATGGGTAACAAATGATCTCTTCCTGACCAAAAGCAAAGAAGATGAGGCAGCTTCTGTGTTTGAACGCAGGAATTTGCATGGCATTGAGACTAAAAAGTCATTCAAATACTGCGTTTCTTCTGCTCAGTATAGCAGTATTTTCCTATTAACTTTGATAATGAAACAGGAAAAAGACCCCGGTAGGCATTTCACGTGTTAGAGGCACTGATGGAGGTTTTCTTAAATTTCCCCGTGTGCGTTAGGCACTCTAACTAGCCTTATAGACAGCCAAGGGAAAATTGATTCTGGAAATAGGTTGATCTTGCCTTGACCTGCTGAATGTGGGAGATTTGCAAACCTCAGGTCAGAAAGCTAAACCTTCCCACCCTGCATTGGGAACTCACCATCTGTTTTGGGGGAGTGCTGGTGTGTGGTTTGCTGGGGGGCACAGGATGACCAAAAGGCTATGAGTGGGAGGAGGCAATCATTGAAAGTAGGTCGCAGTCCCTTCTCTGGTGCCATAAAACACTGGCACTTCACCTTCCCCATCTGTGTAATGGTCTGTAGTAAAGATCACTTTCTCACTAAAGATTAATGGAGTGAGACCTGTAAAGGACTTTGACTCAAGCATCAACTCCAAGTACTTTAAATCCTCTGGAATGGAACTACTCCAGGGGATATTTATCTGGAGCCAGATTGACAGAGGCCTTCTGAAAGCCCAATCAAAATCAAGGATAAGAGAACTCGTAGTTTCCTTCCAGAAAAAGTAGATGCTTATTTTATGTGTTAAAGGCAGGTAAAAGCACAAGGCTGTCCTGCGAGTCACATCGATAGGCACGAATTTGGTTGACATGAGGTTTGCCCTTTTAATCAGGTTCTGTTTATTGGTCTAAGTTAATTTCTGTTTGGACTCTTGTTAAGAAGCCATTGACCCGTAGGCGGCGCCTGTGGCTCAAAGGAGTAGGGCGCTGGCCCCATAGGCCGGAGGTGTTGGGTTCAAGCCCAGCCCAGGCCAAAAACTACAAAAAAAAAAAAAAAAGCCATTGACCCACAAGATCAGGGTTGGAACAAGATCTTGTGCTGCTGAATTACATCCTGGTCCTTCCCCTGAGAGGGTGAACTACTCCTGAACATTTATTTAAAAAAAAAAAAAAAAAAAAATTCCCTAGGAATATCAACAATGGCGAAAAAGGAGTGAAGCAAAACAGTCCCTTTGGTCCTTGAAATGTGGTATATATTATTCTAATTGGACAATTTCTAAACAGATCTATGTGGACTAACTCTTAGGGCATTTATCTTAATTTGCTCCTTGGAGAAATATTTAGTTATCATTTTTTAGGTGCTTCTTAAGTTGGTTGCTGTTAAACTGTGTCTGAAAATAAACTCTCTCCTCCTTGATTTTCCCTCTGGGATCCATCAAGAGATTGACTTTCAAACAGCTTAATGAAAGACAAGGGTCCGTCAACATTGTTTAAGGAACTCTGGGAGCTGTGCTAATTGCCAGAGGCTCTGCACGCTGGCTGGCAGTCTTGTGCGGCCCACTGGGCACAATTGTCCTACCCTTTGCTCCATCGCTGACTGCAAAGGAAGAAAGGGCTTTGGGAGACTGCGGAATTCTAAAAACTGCCAGTGATAAGCCTGCTGGTGGACTCATCTGGGCAACATCACATTACAAATTAGCATCTAGAAATGACTGGCATAATTCCAGCAAGCAGAGCTTCATTGCTGGCCCTGCTTATTAGGTACAGGGTTAGGGTTTATGTGGCCAATGTAGACATTTTGCCTCAAATCCATTCAACAGAATTTATATTGAGTTCCCTCTTCCAGGGGACGCAGCCTGAAAATGCCCACCAGACATCTGGGCTGGTAGGGGAAAGGGTTGGGGAGAGTAGGGCAGACGTGATTTAAGGTTAAGTCATCCAGAGTTTGGTAGATAGGAGTTCATTGGCCGGAATGTGCCAGAGAGAATCCTAGCCTCTGAAAAAGAAATTTATCCACATCATTTTCTCTACTCCATAGAAATGGTTCAATAGGATGCAGCTGTGTTAGGTAGTGAGGACCTCCAGCTCTTCTAGGAACCAGGGTTCCCTGCTTTGGAACTGCTGTCTAGAGCAGTGATTTTCAACCCGGGTGCCGTAGCACCCTGATGTGCCAAGAGAGGATCTCAGGTGTGTTGTGGAAAATTTTAAAGACCATTAATTAAATGATTTGTGAGAGACGTTCAAAGCACAGTAAGTATATTCTTTTTTGTCTACTCCCTTTTTTTTTTTTGATTGACACAATTTAAGTGTTCCATGCAAGTGTGCTATGAGATTAAAAAAAAAAAAAGTTGAAAAACACTAATCCAGAGTAATGGCTCCACCCGGGAAGAAGAAAAAGGGCAGCCACTCAATTTTGGTGTCACCCCACCCTAAATCCCATCCTGAACAACTGCCATGCTCCAGCAAGGAGGGAACACTCTGGGGACTTCCCTCCCCCCTCCAGAGGGGCTTTTGGAGAGGGAGTGCATATATGCAGATGGAATGGAGGACGCTTGTTGATCATTTAGTAACTCCCTACACCTCCTGAGAGCCTTCCCCCAGACTGGGCCAGTAAAAGAAAACAGCCTAAGAATCAGTGAGGAGGGGAGTGAATCAGTCAGTCTGTCTCTCCCTCACCACTTCCAGAGAGGGACTTGTTCTGTTTTATAATAAAGAGCTGCCTATGTGAGATTGTTTCTGTGGTCACTCTCCTGTAGTGGCCTTGCTGGTGATTTTTTCCTCCTGGGAGCCTAAGAAACAGAATAATACAACAGGGCGGCTGGACTTGACACTTTGGTGTGTTTGGTCATTCTTTGGCCAAGAGCACACCAAGAACCGAGGGCAGACTGCCACCCTCACAGTAGAACCAGGGGCCTTACCAGGCCTAAAGTAAATGTAACGGGCAGTACCAAGTAGAGGTCATGAGCCTAGGTTCTTGAGTCACTCTCTACCTGTATTTGAAGCCCAGTGCTACCGGTTACATTTACGTGACTTTGAGTTAGTACTTAACCTTCCCGTGCCTCTAATTTTTATCTATCTGCTGAGGATAATGGTATTATCTACTTTTATTATGAACTTAGTGTTTTCCTCCCCTCAAAATTCACATGTTGAATCCTAACTCCCAACATGATGGTATTTGGAGGTAGGACCTTTGGGAGGTAATTAGGTTAAATGAAGTCATGAGGGTAGAGGTCTTGTGGTGAGATAAATGAATGTCCTTTTTAAAAAAGGAGGCATGCTCTATGCCCATGAGGATGCAACATGAAGTTGGCCATCCCCAACCAGGGACAAAGCCCTCACCAGCATCCCACTATCATGGCACCCTGATGTCAGACTACCAGGCTCCAGAACTATGAGAAACTGTCTGTGTTTATAAGCTACCCAGTCTATGGTATTTTGTTATAATAGCCCAAGAAAGCTAAAACAACCTCATAGGGTTATTTTGAGTCAGGTGCAAAGCTCTTAGAGAAGGCAGGGCAAATCCTCAACCCTTCCGGAGTATATTACTAGCTGTTACCTGGGCTATACAATGTCATTTGTATAATGACATCCACCATCTCTCCCACCCCTTCCATGTGGCTTATTCACAGAGGTTCTTTGATTTGAGAAGTTAGAAGTGTACTTCAGACTCATTATTAATTCTCACAACATCATCAAGAAGTACATAAGGGAACTAGCATAACCCACTCTCCCACAGTGGAAAAAGAAAGAGTTTTTCCTAATGGGATCATTGTCAAAGATGGGAAATGGTGTAGCACCTTCCTACATTATCCCTACCGGCTGGCTCTTTGGCTTCGCTGTTTCTCTCTGTTCAACATGACATCATGACCTTAGTGGCTTCACCTGGGAAGTGCTGATGGCTAATTCAACACCCCTCAGGAAGAGACGACAAAGGACCAAAGAGGACCTCAACTTATTGTCATTTGTGTGATGCTCAAGTACGATGTGTTTTGGCTTTCCCATCAGGAACTTTGGTTAGAGTCACCATAAAAACCCACAGAGAAAAAGGGGATGGCACCTGCTATTGCTTTGGTAAAAGCTGCCTCCCAGGCAAGATGCTAATTTTAGGAGGAATAGGATCTTATTGTTCCAGAGTATTACACATAACCAAGAGGGGGAAGACACTGGCTTTTAGTTTAAGACACGAGACTAATTTGTCTTCAATCCATTTCGCCGGGCCAAGATTAATACATCTCAGCCTAGACTTGGAGAGAAAAGTCATTTCCCAGGTCTGGGGGCTTCTGGATGTCTCTATTTGGGTATCATGGGAATTCCTATTGATCTGTCTTCTGAGCTGGTGGATTATCATCTACAATTTGTTGGGCCTGGTGTGATGTGTTGCTGAAAGGGACAGAAAGATTCCTTCAATCTCTTCAGATGGATCAGAGACTATGTCCACCTCTAATTTTATTCCTAGGATTGGCCTTGTTCCCATAGACTCCATAAAGACCACTTTGAATCCATAGATTACATAATATCAAAAGAAAAGAAGACACCAGAAATTTGATTGACCCATTAGTTGAACCCAGTATCATTTCTCAAGCTAATAATTCCAATGGAATCGTCCCTTTATGCTACAGAGTCCCAATATCTCGTTCTCTTGGACCACAGTGAAGTTGCCCCATAGCCCTTTCCTCTCCCCACGGTCTCCCCCGCTAGGACGGTGTAGACCTAGAGACTTTAGCAACTTCCACGTTACCACTGCAGTGTGTTTATGCAGCCTGGGTTACTCACCCTTCTCTAGCGGAGCTGATAAATTCTGTTGATCCCAATGAAATGAGTGAGCCACATGTGGCAACTTGGGGTGGGAGCCTGGGAGGCATAGAGCCTGGAGGATGAAAGAGAGGAACGGGCCTTTGATTTTAACCAAAGAAAGTTGGCGTGTTTGTGCAGATTTTTCTATGAGATGACATAACACGTTTCCCGGTAGCAACATGAAATCTGGCTGCAGTGCTGTTGGTACGGCTCAGCTTCCCACTGGGAAAAGCGGCAGGCGGACCAGGCTCAGCCAAACGCCTCCAGATATTTTGGCCTTAACTGCACTCAGCGTGCGCCTTGCCGGCTCCTTGCACAAAGTTCTGAGCGCCATCTGCCCATAGAAGAAAACGTCCTCTCTCTGCTTCTGTGTGACTCTTCTTCTGAAACCAATTAATATTTTGCTTCATAAGAGCCATTTTATGTCCCAGAAACCTCAGGAGCCTTTTTTTTTTTTTTTTTTTTTTTCTTTTAAAGAACAAGCTGTTTTATTTTGAATGAGAAAGTTTCTTGCTGCCAAGAATTCTTTTCCATCCTGAAACTGAAAAACCACAAGCCAAGTAAGAGTTGTTTCAAGGCCATGCCGAATGGCCTCCCAGACTTACCTGACATGAATCAATCAGCCACCCAACAACACTAGCCAATGGCAGGCAGCGTGGTAAATCCAGGGCCTCCGGGCAGGGCAAGTCCTGGCAGGGAGGTGGGAGATGAGCAAATGGATATGGCATGGCAAAGAGTGCCCAACGTTCTCCTTCCTACACGGCGCTGCTGTGGCTTCACACCGCAGCTGGCATTTGTGGACAAGGCTGGTCAGAACCGAGATCTGATCAGCACAGAAGGACCACTGTTTACCAAGCACACTCCATGTACGGTTCATGGTGGTCACATGTCACAGGAAGTATTCTCATGGGGTTGTTATTATCCCCCAGTTTATGGATGAGTAGCTAAGACTCAGAGAGGTTGAGTAATTTGCTCAAGGTCATTCAGTGGTGAAGCCAGGATGGAGCCAACATCCCACTGACTCTAAATCCCAGGCATGGTTTTAAGCAGCTGTGCCATGGTGCTTAGAGGTAGAGAAAACAGCTTACGGTCTTGAACTACGAACACCAAGTGTGTCGTGTATGTCTAAAGCTATCTGCTCAGGAAGCATTCATGGTGTTTAACTGCCAAATGTGGTTCTAAAATGCTTATTAGTCCTACAAATTAGGGACAATAATATCTAATTTTTTTTTATTGAGCATTTACCAGGTATAAGACGTTACAAGAAGCATCTTAAAATACATGACTTCATCTAATCACAACTGAATGGTAGGTGTTATCATCTCCATTTTATAGGGAAGAAAACTGAGGCTCAGAAAAGTAATGTAACCTGTCCAAAATCATGATATTAGGCTGAACCATAACATATTGCCTTTTGGGGGGTCAAAACCAACCCACTACATTCAACTTCCTATTACCTAGCAAAACTGGGACCTGAATCCAAGTCTGCCACCTGACTAGTTAGCAGAGGAATAGTCTATGCACAAAATTGAACTCAGTTGCACTCAATTGTCCTTAATGAAAACAGTGCCTCAGATCAGAGAAGAAATAAACTTCCAGAAACCACTCCCAGTGGCTTTCAGCATGTGGCCCGACATATGCTTCTGGAATGAGCAGACACAGAGGACGGCTGGGAGGCTAAGCTGGGGAAGTCAGACCCAGGCCGTGGTTATCACACTATCCACCCCGGCCCAGCGTCTTCGTACTTTCCATGCTACTCCTCTGCTGGCCTTGAGCTCTCTGCCCCTGTGCCTTTCAGCCCTCCCTGGATCCTGCCCTGGGATTCACCTCACTCTAGTGCCTCTCCTGTCCGGACTTGTCCCCAGGTGGCTCCTACTTTGGATTGGCCCTGGGCTTTATGTTGCTCTGTGTGACTCATGCCCTCTTGTGGTTCCCACTGCTCGGGGTGGGGAACCTGAGGACTTGGGGTCACGTGTGGCCTTCTGGGTCCTTGAGTATGGCTTTTTCACTGAATCCAAATTTTATGGAACAAATCCTTTTTGGATAAAAGCCCCCCCCCCCCCAACCCTGTTGCCACATCAACCACTTTGTTCTTGCAAACTCCAGCTGATCCAACTTCCCTCCTTCCCCCCCAACTCACTGTGTGGGCTGGGACACAACAGGCTTTGAAGGTTTTGGAGATAAGTGTGAGGAGGTGGGAAAGTTAGCTAGCTTGGCATGGTTCCCACGAGCAGGAAGGAGTTCTTCACAGAGTGGGCCACTCTGGCAATGGCCATGAGAAGCTGACGGTTATTAACGGTTTCTGGGAAAGTAGAGATATGATAAAAGATACTGGATGAGGAAGAGAAAGAGAAAAAAATAAAAGGACTAAGTATTGTTGCTACTCGTGTATCCAAATCACTCAACAGCTTAGTTCTGTCAACCTAAATAACAGAAAGACGCTCTACTTACTTAATATTTGGGAGAGAGCACTGCATTGGGAACATGTGTGCTATAAATACACACAGTAAACTATGTGTGTATTCAGGGAGGTAAAGGAAGACCAAGATTTTTAAAGAAAAAAGATGAGGAGAATTGTGTATTAGTTTGAGATAATTATCCTTGGCTATAAAGGTCAATGTCAAGGGTGATGCTAGTCTGAGGTTGGACAGACAACTGTTGGGCAGACATCCTTGCAGAAATATTTTCACGTAAGATTGAGATGGCCTTCATGGTCTTTGTGGTCTTTTGTGATAGTTGCTACCAGGCATATAAGCATAAGAACCCTCTTGCCATGGCCTTTCCAGGATCTATTTGTCTCGTTGTTTTTTCTTTCTTCTCCAACATTAGTGACTTGATTTTGATTCTGACAATTTTCACACTTCCTAGAGGAAACCATCAACCAGGCAAAATAAATAAGAGGGTAATGTACCCACTGAGAGAAGTGGAGGAAGCTGATTGTCATCGTTTGACTGAAAAGGAAAATGTATTAGGTCTTCCACTTTCTCTAAGCCACAGTGGTGACTAGGGTTGGCACAGATGGCATGCAGAAAGGGAGATCAAACTGTTTTGTCACCTCTTTCCTCATGGAACATTTCGTCCTGCTGGCCAGCCCGAGCATTTGGCATCATCTCTACGGGCCAACTAATTGAAGGGATGGAAATTTATAAAGAAGATCTGGGAACAAGGAATTAACGGAAGGTGATGTTGAAAGATTTTTGTTTGAGAGAAACTAGTCAACTTTATGGGAAAATAAAAAGGATCATGGTAGACATATTTGGGAAGATTGGCAGGTGACTAATGGGAAACCACAAAGTGGTATGTAAACTCACTTAGAGTTCATTTAATATCTGGCAGCTCTGAGACAAGGCAACTGATCTTATGCCTCTTAAAAGACAAATACAATGAGGAAATTTCTTTTCCCTATAGTTCAATCATTCTTGCCCTCTCTGAGGCATGGTTACATGGATGGGTTATAGTCACACTACTTGGGCATGGCAGTGAGAGTAGATTTAGGGGATAGTGGGGGGACCAGAAATTTTATGTGGGAGGTACATGGGTTAGAGCACAGTTATAACCAGACTCTGAGCCCAGCCACTCAAGCCTAGAGAGTTAGAGCTCCCCCCCCCCAATTCCTTTACTGATATTCCTTTTGGACTTGGCCATGTCCTCTAAGCAGGACTGGTAGAATTTCCTTGAGTCTGACACCAGGGAAGAAGTTGTAGGGGTGATGTGGTTACTGTGGTGACCATAAGAATGTTTATCAGAGCAGGGCTTTGGAGTCAGATGCCTGGGATCCAATCTTAATTCTTCCACTTTGTACCACTTAAGAAGGTCTCTTTATCGACTCTTCTATTTTTTTAACAATAAAAATGGGAAAATAATAGTTATCTCATAGAATTAAATAAGAGCACGGACATTTGTAAAGTGCTTCATTTATACAAAATACTAAAAAAAAGTTAGGCCATGATGATGACAACAAAGATGCTGACTTATGGTTTTAGAATCAGGCTGGATAATGAAAAAAGATGCTTTAGTTTTCAACTTCAGAAACTTTCTTTGTTTCTTCTTTATGTTTAAATTTTGCTCCACAGATGCTCTCCAAAAACGGGTTTTCCTATAGACACTGGGCCTAAGAGTGGACTCATAGCTGCAGAAAATATGCTCAGGTCCTCTTTTTTCACACGGCCTCCAGAGCAGTGTTTTTTTCCTTGCTATCCATCCCACGTCTGGGCCAGATAGTGTTGCCCAACCTAACCAAGACCCCCTGAGAGAAGGCACTCACCAAGGCCAAACACTTTTTCCATTTGAGTTGGGTAAGCATTCTCTCTAATCAAAGTGATGTGAGAAGAACTGGCTGCAAAGTAGATCCGTGTTACTTCCTGTTGGGGTTTCAAACACCATATAATGCATATCCTTTTAGATGACAGACTATTGAACCAAGAGTAATTTAGAAAGGCCCGATTTTGAGGCTGTTGTTTGATACTTCTTTCTTGGAAAATATTTAGTGTCCATTTACTGGAACTGGTACATCTCAGTATCATGGGTCAGTTGGACCACACTGGTTAAAACAAGCTCGAATGTTCCATATGCTTGTAGTTTATAAGCATTTTACTTTGGTTGTTCTGTTTTCTGTCTTGTAATGTCCAGTCTTGCCTGTGTTGTGTTGTGTATTGGAGGAAAGGGGTTGGGAGTAATTTGGAGATAATTCATACTGGAATTGAATCGACTTATGGAGTTAGTGTTGGCCAATAAATATCCTTGAGCATGTTTATTTCATTCTGTGTTCAAGTATGGCAATATTTACAGTTTGACTCAAATGGATTATAATTAAAAAGGATGGTTATCTTTCCGAACAGTAATTGTTTTCTGATGCTTTACAATCTGAATATATATACATTTCACCTGTGTAGATATAATATAGCCACTTCTCTCCAGCATTGTTAGGGAAGTTAAGTACTCCACAGTGAGATTTTCAGATAACTGAAAGATAATTTATACCCTTTAGAAGTGAATATATATTAATTTTAATAATTTAAATGAAAATCTTTTTCTGCAATGTATAACCTATTGCTCTGACTTCCAAAACAGTGACCCTTAACCCAAGTTGCCTTTTTCTTGATAAGTTGGGGTGACTGTTAAAAACCATCATCATTGCACTGGTCCAAGACTTGCCTGAGTATTACCAAGGTTCCATCACTAGATGGCTCTGGGTAGCAACAGCTTTAGAATCCTTGCCTCTGATTGATAGAACATTTTTTTGTATCCTTTCTTGTTGTCATTCTCTTGGTATAACTTCTTTTTTTGAGACAGAGTCTCACTTTGTCACCCTTGGTAGTAGAGTGCTGTGGCATCACAGCTCACAGCAACTCAAACTCCTGAGCTTCATTGATTCTCTTGCCTCAGCCTCCTAAGTAACTGGGACTACAGGGCCCTCCATAACACCTGGCTATTTTTTTGGAGTAGTTGTCATTGTTGTTTAGGAGGCCCGGGCTGGAATCAGACCCTCCAGCCCCAGTGTATGTGGCTGGCACCCTAACCACTGAGCTACAAGCGCTGAGCCTTGGTATAACTTCTTGCTGCTATCAGTAGGCCTGGCTCTATTATTTCTCCTTAAACTAGTCATTCCTGCTTAATTTTAGACAAAAAGTCCAATAATCTACCTTAGTAGACTTTCAAATAAGTCAAAAGTAAATAGTCTCTGGGTGAGGTTTTCTTAGAAAAAAATTTGTGCCTCTTGATATATGATCTGTTTTGTATATTCTGGTGTCCTTTAGGTGTTTCCCCAAAGCGTTCTAGGTAGGGGAATTTATAAGATATCTGGATTTTAGGTAATTACAATGTTGCATTTATCTTGAAAAATTAATCTATCATTTTAACACAGTTTGCTTGTGTCTTTATTAGCCAATCAGTGTAGCCCACTTTAGTCCCACCCCTGATTTCTTAAGGCAGCACTTTGATCTCTAACACACAGTTAGTAGCTTATTATACACAGTGGACCCCTGAAATTCACCAGAGATACATTCTAAAACCTTAGCAAATCCCCCCAGTCACAAATATTATTACAACATAATAGTATCCTCCATGCGATGCAATAAAGCATGGTAGAAAAATTTAAGTACTTCTTCAGCTCTTAATGCTCGTTGACTTTCTTTTTAGGTCCATTTCTTACAAAGAAATAAGATTTCACAGAACTTGACAAAAGGAAGCAAAGTCCAGCTTTGAGGTGTACACCATAGGTTACACTCTGAGAGTTTTCATGAGAAGCCAGACATATGGACATTAGAGACATGCCCTATTTTTACAAATTTTTTGACAACCAATACATTTTAAATGCTCTGTGAGACAATGATATGTAGGATGAGCTGTACAGGTATGCTTGGAGGATTGGCTGGTTGCGACTTTGTAGCTTCTATCACAATCCTTGGGAAAACTCACTGAAATTGTACATTGGAAAACCAAGGATCTCCTGTACCAATTTACATTGTTATGACTTCATCTGTGAAATCTTAATCCTCCAAGCCAATTGTAGGCAACCTGAAAGGAAGAAGTGGGCTTTTCCCATTCCTTAGGCTACCCTCTGACAACAGGTCCTTGGGATTCCTTAGGATTCCTTGCCATGTCTGCTGGGTTTTGGTAGACTTCCAAGGAAACGTAATATTCTGGTACCAACTGCTGACACCCATTTGTGGAATGTTAACAGAGGACACAGCACTGTGAGAAACACAAAAGAGTGCAGGAGAAACAAAAGAGAAGAAATTGTAGCAAATCCCTTCAGTCTATTGGAAGGCACCACACTCACGTGACCTAGAGACTGGGGGAGAGACCAACCATGGACGATAAACACCAGAAAAAGAGTGTTGCACAAATTGTATACACACATCTCAGGGGAATGAGAAGATATGTTATTACCCAGGGAGATCTTCATGAAGGGTATGAATCTGTTTTTTTTTTGAGATAGAGTCACACTTTGTCACCCTTGGTAGAGTGCCATGGCGTCACAGCTCACAGCAACCTCAAGGGCTTAAGCGATTCTCTTGCCTCAGCCTCCCAAGTAGCTGGGATTACAGGCACCTGCAACAATGCTCAGCTATTTTGTTGTTGTTGTTGCAGTTGTCATTGTTGTTTGGCAGGCCCAGGCTGGGTTCAAACCTGCCAGCCCTGGTGCATGTGGCTGGTGCCCTAGCCGCTGAGCTATAGGCACTGAGCCAAAGGGTGTGAATCTTAAATAATCTTAAATGAAAGGAGAGTCCACCAAGCTGGGGGAATAGAATGAGAAACTGCTTTCCTAAGAGAGTCTGAAACTTGACTGTCTTTTCTTATACATACGAAAAAATCACCCCTACGTGAATTGTTTATTTGTATACACATAGCATGTTTCGTGACAGGTTAGGTGAAAATGGAAAATGGAAATGCTGAGAATCTGCCAGATTTGTTTGTTAAACATTAAAGTGATTTCTATGATAATGAATGTATGCTTACCGAGCTGCGAAAATTTTGAGTAAGATGAATTACCAAGTACCTTGGTGCATTTAACAACACTGGGATGTTATCAGGGCTGGGAAGTTAAATTTAATTCTGCACATCGAACATCCAGCCAAGCACCTAAAGAATGTGGAACGAAAGCTAAAGGAGCCACACATCTTCAGAAAAATCCCCAAACTTGACCAACAACATGTGCTTGCTTGATTCCTCAAGTTTCAGCAGGCTGGGAGCCAAATTTTCTGAATTCATTTCATACCTGTGACAGCTTCCAAAACTAATGGTGTTTGTTTTTGTTTGCTACACAGTAGTCACGGATGATATTCTGACAAGAATAAGAAGGTGGGGGGAAAGCCAGAAATGGGCAGGGCAGCTGTTGGAAGTCCAAAGTGGAATTTGGCTGACCTCGTAGGCTCCTGCTCTAATGACAGGAAGATGGGAAAAGGCAAGTGGGTTCCAGTAGGGGCACAGCTCCATGTTGGGTGCTGTGAAGGGCCCAGAGAAATCTAGAGGTCTGTGTGTGCCTGCGTGGGCACTTTAAAAATTAAGAGGAGTCGCTGTGGAAGCAGACACTCGGTTTCAGGTTCTAATCCTGTCTCATCATATATGACACTGGATATGATACCTAACTTCTTTGACCCTCAGTGTCCTCACACAAGGGATGGTGCTTCTACATCGTAACCAAAGGGTTACTGCAGAATTTGATGAGACAACACAAGCCATAGAACTTAGTGGAGTTGCATGGTACGGAGTTTCCAGACGTTAAATGTTGGCTAGTATTTTGTCGTGATGACAACTGGCAGTACAGAAAAGACTGAATTACAGGTGGTGCCCACATATGGCCACACATCCCCATATATCACAATACCTGGCCCAAATCATTCCCTTTCATTGTGTTGTGAGGGCACTTCCGATGGAGAGTCCCTGGTGTGTACAAAATAGGGTATGGTCGGATGTGGTTTTGTATTCTGGGAGTCTAATGCCATGTCTGCCCCTGGCAAATGTGTTAACTAATGCTTTTTGGAGAAGTTTAGAATGGAACTGAATAGGAGGGACATGACCAGAGCTCCCAAATCCACATCCTAAATGGTGTGGAGCTGAACATGATCATAAAAGTCATTCAGTCTAAACAGCTTATTTTATGGAAGAAGAAATCAGCTTGCCTTAACTCATGCTGCTCAGATTGCCAGCAGGAGTGTGCCTAGGGAGGGGTTGGCTTAAGTCACTTGTCTTTCAGAAAAGTTCTTCCATTGTCTGAAGGCAGAGCAGAGGATTTAGTAGAGGGTGAGCTTCTTGCAGGGATTGAGCTGTTCCCTTGAGGAAGTATTGCTGCCCATCTGGCTGGATGTTTATGATACACTTCTGCCTAGAGGTGGAGGGATGGAAGAGATGACTTTCCTAGGATGCTGCTGGTAATATGGAGGCCCGGGATTTTAAACACACATGCATGTACACACACACATGCACACGAAAACAAAGAAAATGTTCTTTAAGAGTGTTGAGGAGAATAAGCAAGCTTGGTGTTTCCCTTGGGATTGAGAAGCATGTGAAACCCATCATCTTGAGCGGGAGCCTCTCTGGCTACCCTCTGCTTCATGGAAAACAATTATGCCAAAAATTTCTTTAATTTTATGTCTTTGAGTAATTCACTGGCTCTAGTTGGCTTTGAGAGTGTGGTGACTGCAGAGCCTGTGGGTAAGCAAGCACACAAAGGAGCACGGCCTTTTATGATGAGATGTAATTGCAAGGTGGCTCCAATTTTTAACAACCCCCAGAGCATTAGCAATGAGGGAGCACATCTACTGATAATAGTTATAAGATCAAATATCCCCCACGTATGAGTGAAGCACTGGTGATGACAAATGGGGGCCATGGCCTTTTCCCAGCAATGACAACCAAACAACAATAGTAATGGCTTATATATTCCAAGAGCCAGGTACTGTTCTAAAATTTGTGTACAGGAACTCATTGTGTCTTTACAACAACCCTATGAGGCAAGTGCTGTTGTAATCTCCATTTTGTAAACATGGAAGCCAAGCACAGAGAGATTGAAAAACTTACCCTAGTTTGCACAGCTAGAACGCAGTGAAGCCAGCCAGGACAGAACTCCCAGCCCCATGATGCTGACACATTGGACACACTGGTTTCCTTCTGCTTTTTTGACCACCTGGGTTTTTATTTGGCTTGTGTCCTTTCCCATACACATCTTATGGATCCTCGTAGGCTGAACCATATGAAATTTCTCTATTCAAGGTCAAAAATCATTGATTATCAGCAATTTCTTATGGATCAAGCTAATAGTCCATTGTCCAGCTGTTCTACCTAGTTAATTAACTTAATTAGGACAATCAGCATTCTATTTTCCTGGTCTTAATAAGCATTCTATTTCCCTGGTCATAGTCATCTGCTGGGAAGGACCCTATGTGACCAAACAAGTCCTACTCAGGATGAATCTCAGGACACTCACCTGGAATATTAGAATGGAAGTTGTCATACATAAGGTATAAGGTCCAGAACTCCCTGAGGATAGCTTACAAACAAAATCTATAGGGCAGCACCTGTGACTCAAGAACTGGGTGCTGGCCCCAAATACCAGAGGTAGTGGGTTCAAACCCAGCCCTGGCCAAAAACTGCAAAAAAAAAAAAAAGAAAGAAAGAAACCTATACATGGAATTTCCATACCTATCCAGAGCCAAGAGAATCATAGGCCTTGAGCCAGGATGAACCACACCTGGTTACTGGTCTCCTTACATTTTCACTTAGATGAGTCAATTGACTTTTTTTTTTTTTTTTTTTTTTTTTGGTTTAGGGCAATTAAGTTGGGTTTTTCCTTATTCTCAGTCACAGATCAGCCATTCTGAGTGGAGAGAGACAAAAGGGGATTTGAAGTTTGCAACTGATATGAGTGACAGGCATGGAAGAAATATACGATGACCTTTGACATCCCTGTCCTGTGACTCTTCAGCCCACACAGTGCTGGGACCAGCCTGTCTTTGTTGCACAACCTACTTTCCCTTTTTACCTGCCGTCCTTTCAACTTCATCTCTTATGTCTCTAAAGAAGCAACAGCATGTCAGGGGAGCACAGAGAACTGAAGTGTGCCTTTTTACTGGAGTCAGGTCCCCTCTAAGGTGAGATGGAGGAGATGTAGGCAAAAGAGCTGGAAGGTTAGGTCGGACAGTGGACACCAAAGTTCTACATTCAAAAAGGGTTTATTTACATCATTGTGACTGTGAATTGTGCTGCTGAAAACAATCTAGTGCTAATGTCCTTAGGGTAAAATGATTCTTTTTCTTCTGGGTAGATACCTAGGAATGGGATTGCAGGATCAAATGGAAGGTCTACTTTTAGCTCTTTGAGAATTCTCCATACTTCTTTCCAAAAAGGTTATATTAGTTTGCAATCCCACCAACAGTGTGCAAGTGTTCCCTTTCCTCCATACTCTCCCCAGCATCTGCAGCTTTGGGATTTGTGATGTAGACTATTCTCACTGGGGTTAGGTGATAGCTCAAAGTGGTTTTGATTTGCATTTCTCTTATGCTTAGGGATGGTGAGCATTTTTTCACATATTTTTTGGCCATTCACCATGAAAGGATTCATAAACTGTGGTATATGTATCCCCTGGAATACTATTCAGTCATAAAAAAAATGAAGACTTTACATCTTTTGTATTTACCTGATTGGAGTTGAAGAACCTTCTCCTTAGTAAAATATCTCAAGAATGGAAAAACAGCATCCCGTGTACTCAATACTAATTTGAATCTAGTGGGTGAACAACTACAGACCCAACAAGAGGAAAAACACAATTAACTTCAAGAAGAGGGGTGAGGGAAATAGGGGCAGGGGCTCAGTTAGTTCCTACTTAATGGATACAATGGAGGGGTACATGGCACACTTCCTGGCCGAAGGACTCGAATACAACTTGGACTTTTCCTAACAAATGCAAACAAAGTAACCTAAAGTATGTACCCTTAATTTCATTCAAAATTTAAGCAACAAATTTTTTTTTTTTTTTTTTTTCCAAATAGGGCTTATTCAGGAAAGGCAGGAAGGGGGGGCAGAAGGCAGTATTCTGGTCTCTGTTACGTTCTCACCTTGGAATTTATGGCGGGTCATTTCCATGTAATATATTTCCATATGGAATTAGTAGCCACCTACGTTTTCCTTCAATTTATGGGGATGCAATGAGGATTAGTGAGGATAACATCAGTACCCCATGGTTACCCCATAAAAGGTAGAATTGTTGGTTGCCTACCCAATATCCATCCTGTCCTCCCTATTTCTTCCTAACAGAATCCTGATTTTGTACAGAAATCCCTGGCGGCCATGAGTTAGCATGTTTCACAGCACAGAGCACACCCTGGGCAGGGCCTTACATGAGCTAAAGGAAGCCAAAGCCAAATTCTAAGTTGGAAATGATTGTCCCAATTGCTTAAGGGCATTACTTTGGTGGTAACCGATGATTGCTCTGTCTAGAAAAATAAAGATTGTATATTTCAGTGGTAATATGAGAATGTTCTTTGATCATAAGTGATTTAATTATAGGCTCAAGGTCCTCAGATTATGAAGGGAAGCCTTTCAATGTTATTCCACTGCAAGGGTGTCAGAAACCACATGCCATTCAAAATGGGACTGGTTCCCAGAGAGAGATTTTATTTCTGGTCATGGGTGGGGATGGGAAATTAGGGGAAACAATCTCCTGGAATTTATTGACTTCAATTAATTTACAACCAATCAGAGTGTAGCAAGCTGAGGGTTTAAGCTGAGGAGGAAAAGAGCTGAGCCCCTTGAGATGGTTTCCATTCTCCCTTTGCAGCAGGATCCCCCCCCCACACACACACACATGGTCCTAAAGACAGGTTTCTTTCCTATGCAGTGGGCAGCACCTATGTCTCACTTCAGGTGACTAAAACTGGCTTTCCTGTTTGTTCACCCTTTAGAAATTTCCTCCTAGGACTGCAAGTGAGGTTGCAAGAGGTGGACATTGTCACCACTTGCAGATCTGGAGGGGAATAAGTGAGCTGGTCAAGGATGGCCTGGGGAGCAGGTGGAAACCCCCAGGCATGGTGTCTGGTGGCTGTGGCAGCTGGTGGCGGTGGCAGCTGGTGGTCATGGCAGCTGGCATTTAGAGAAGGTTCCAGATCCTCTAAGTTGCCCAGCAGTGTGGGGCACTGGGCCTTCTAGCTGCAGTGGACCAGCCTGGAGGCGAGTATGGAGGAGAGGAGATAATGTTTGGGTTCCTCCTTGGGGGGTGCAGGTCCACTGCTCCAACACACAACGCACATAGAAGTTTTTATAGGCAGTCAGGCAAAAATGAACTTCAAGGGAAGCTTTTGAAGGTAAGAAGAAATTCAGCAGGCTGTGTGAGAAGACACAAGGAATGGAACCTGGGAAGTCCCACCTGTCTGGGCTTGAAGATAGCAGGGAGTCTTAGAAATTTTGAGAGCACTGTCTGACTTTTACCTTGTCCTGAAATTTCTGCTTCCAGTGCTTTATGTGAGCCATTCACTACTTTAGGTCTCGTGTCTGAGCTGCATGATGAGGGCTGGGAATGCTGTGGGATTAACTGTGCATTACTTGATTCCAGTCAAAAGTGACATTCATGCACTCAATATGTGTTACTCAGATGTCAGGAACGTCTCAGAAATATAAATTCTGTCTGTAATATAAATTCTTTCAAGAAACATTGATGGGAGATGTTAGCACTTTACATATCAAGGTGGGTTCAATTTCCTAACAAGCCATTTGG
Organism: Loris lydekkerianus; assembly: GCA_963574355.1. Lineage (NCBI taxonomy): Eukaryota > Metazoa > Chordata > Mammalia > Primates > Lorisidae > Loris > Loris lydekkerianus. The sequence goes on along the minus strand of CAUYPK010153355.1, from coordinate 67,303 downwards.
ACCATTCTTGGGCCTGCGTCAGGCACCAGAAGTGGGTTCTGCAGTGAGCACCGACTTCCTCCACCTGTGAAGACAGAAATTGCTGAAGTCCAGAGGTGGCCAGGAAACCATCATACCAATGACAATGACAACTAGCTTTTCATCAGGGCTTAAGTTGTGCCTGGTAGTGTACAGGAGACTTGTGCATGCTGTCTGACTTAATTCTCACGGCTACCTTATGAAGTAGACGTGAGTACTTCTCTTTTTCAGATGAAGAAAAGGAGGCTCAGTTGAATAAACTTTCCAGCCTCACACAATTGATTAGAGGCAGAACCAAAAGCCAGACGCAGATCTGTGTGACCCTACAGCCGATGTCACTCTACAACTGACCCTACAACTCCCTCTGCACCAGGCTGAGCAAGAAGTCTTAGGGGTACCTTAAGCTTTGGAAGCCTCTAATGCTAAGTCCTGTCCGAATGCCACACTGGATTCTTTGCCCCATGTGACATTTAATACCCAGCTTAGGTCAGAGGAAAGGGAGTTGCCTAAAATTCATTCACAGGGCAAAGGAGATCTCGAAGCCCCCGTGGGCCTGGTGCTTCTGGGTTTCTAAAAGTTCACATCTTGCCACAAAGCGGTTTTGGAGAGGGTGACCCCTTTTCCTGCTGGGCTTGCATACTGTCATCCTACAGAATGAGGTGTCAGTATCTCTGAAACAGGCTGGTGTGTCTTTGAGCCATCTAAAGCCTCCCTGCAGGAACTGTGTTTTCTCAGCCAGTGATCAGTCACCCAGACCAAACAAAGTGGCCTCTGAGAGTTGCCAATAAGATAAGAAATTGCTATCAAATTTCACCCTGGAAATTCTTTTTCCCTTTTTTCAATGTAAGATTGATTTATCTTGAATTTCAAGATAGGAAAAGGTAGGGGTCACAAGGAAATTTATAGGGCTTCCCAGAGCAATTTCAAGTCTTTAGCCATAAATATTTTCAAGAGGGATCAAAGCAGTTACTCTAAGACTAACCCCCCTGCACACAGATGGGCCCTGGGAGCAGAGATGGGGCTCCAGGAGAGAGTGTGGGAAGACAGGGACAGCCACTTAGCTTTCCTGCCTGCTCCAGGGAGGGGGGAGGGAGGGAAGCAGAGAGGTGGCTGCAATTGAAAGTGTTGAGCACCCTCACCCCCCAGTACCCCCCAGTGTGTATGTCCCTTCCTGGCTAGGCCCCGATCTATGACAATTGCTCCGCATCTCCCCAGCAGTGAGCAACAAAGGAAAGACATTCTAAGAGCCCATGAAATGTTTTTATTGAAACTCTGTTCTCCAGGGAGAGATTGAGGAAGCGATTTAAGCAACCTTATTACAAAATAAAAATGTATCCTCCTACTCCATGACAGGAAATTTAAGAGAGACAAGTCCATTAAAAAAAAAAAAAAAAGTTTGCAAAAGGACTGAAACAAAAAGAAGAGACGTTAAATAATTATTGCAAGAGAAGTTAAAAAAAAAAAAATGGTATGAGGCTCAAAAGGATCTTTAAAAAAAAACATAATATTGCCTCAGGTGGGGGCCTTCTTAGAGATATTATGCATTATATTTCAAGTTTTCTAATTAAAAAGATCAATCAAGCTGTGTAGCATAGCTGGGAGGGGAATTCTCTGTATCTTTAAGATTATATGAACGGTCCTGATTTTTGTACTGTTGACAGTATTATGAGGGCATTTGACAGTGCTACCAGAAAGATGTCAGGAGCTTCACATTCCGTGTGCATAATACTTGTTATATTATACCATAATTTAATGACATTTAAATACAGCTGCTCATTAATGAAGCTGATTAGAAAATAGACACCCTCTAATATGGCAGCATTTCCAAACTGTCTACCACTGCCACCCTCCACCCCCAGCTGACCTGAATATTCTGCTGAGATTAAAGGGAACAGCAAGCATTGAGCTCTATTTTAGGGAACTTTTTTCAGTTCTGCTTGGCTTTGACATGGGTCATTGATAGGTTATCTCTGAATATGCCCTACAGGTATTTCTGGACTCTTGGATTTAGGATTTTTCATAGGATAAACACCTCCTGTATTTTAATGTACAGCTGCTGGAGGATTCACCCTAGAGTTGGCAGGACTAGGTGTAAACACTTGGCATACCAGAGTGTAGTCACCCGAGCCTTTCATCAGAAGGGCTCATTTACTTTCCAGTAGACATTTCTCCCCCTGGGTTTGGTTCCCTTCTTTGGCTCAAGGAGTAATACCAGGTCACTTTCCCTCCTGTGAGGGTCAAGGGTGGATTGGGGGGTGGGGGGGGTTTCTCTCCTTGTGCTCTGTGAAGCCACCTACTGGAAAGGGAAATTGTGTCTCTGTTCACTTTAAATGTTGCTCAGGAGCAGTGGCCATGGGGAAGGCGGAGTACAAAGCTTGCCCCCTTCTTGGGCAGCTTGGGGTTTGGCAGGGAGTGGGAATGAGAAAGGGTGAGTGGGTTGGTGCTGGGGAAGGGGTGGGTATGCGGAAGCTTCCTTTGTGGACACAGGCAAGCAATTTGGGCCCAGATGGCACACAGGGGTGGGGTGGGGGTGACAGGTCTCCGAGACATGATATCTTGACACGTCCCCCCAAACGTGCCTGCACGTGTGGCAGCTAACTGGTGGCATCTGTACTATTTAAATACAGAGCCCAGAAGGTTTGCAAATTCCCCAAATCTCAAAAAACATTAGAGAATAAACACAGAATCTGAGGAATACTTGACTGTCTAAATGACTTAATTTCTCTCCTGAGGAGCTTTGAGGAGAAATAAGATTACATACAAATCAAGGTAGTAAGCAGTATTATCCCTCCAGGCATGCATTTGCGTCAAAAGAGTCTGGATTTTAAAAATAAAAAATGCTGTCTTGCTTAATATATTCACTCTTCTAACAAGCCACCAAACAGCTATTGTACTCTCCCAAGCCAGTGGACATATATCTTGCTGAGACACATGCGTCCAAAGTCAGGATATTGTCTAGGAAACCTGAGCCTGCAGCCTGTGCAGGAGCCGCCCTCACTGCATAATTCCTTCCAGAGGAACAGAACCCCAGGCTCAAGGCAGCCGCGTGGAGTCCCCAAAGGACACATTGCCATTTATTTGCGGTGTGATTATTTTCCATTACACACTGTGCAAGGGCTGTTTTTGAATGCTATCTTCCTTTCCTTTTCATGTCCCTTCATTTACTGCACCCCAAGAGACAGTCCAAATCTCCTGGCCGCACTCTGTAATAAAAACTCAGCAAGTTTGAAGGATACAGCATGAGGCTTCCCAGACGGCCAGGAAGTTCTGCTGACGATAGTAAAATTCAGGAGCTTCATCTAGCATCCCAGGCAGGTGTGCTTATTCATTGAGGGGGAAGCTGGAAATGTTTCATTTGAGGCTGGCTTCTCTTCTTCCTGTGGGCTGAGCGTTGGTGGATTTTCCTCCTTGCTGCCTTGATCTCTGACTTTGCCCCTTCTGGACCTCAGACTGGTTTCTGGGGCTTTGTTTGGGTTCTGGAGCTACTGTCGTCAGGACTTTTGGTACTGTGCCGGGCTCAGGATGAGTTCCCTCAGCAGGAATGTGGGAACTTGATAAACTGTACTCTACAATCAGAATCTTGGGCTGCCCTAGACTTTTCTCAACTGCCCCTCAGGACATAGTGACTGGAGACAGTCATAGTCGGCCCCTGCTCTGTCAATGTCAGGTGGCACCCTCTAAATCAGTGATTTTCATCTGGTGTGCTGCAAAAAGTTATAAAGATTATTAATTGAATTATTTTCAAAGGAAGTTGAAAGCACAGGAAGTATATTCTTTCTTTTACTCTCTCTTTTTATTTATTTTTTGATCAGCATAATTTTAGTGTGGCATGGAAGTTTAACTATAGGTTCAAGCATGCTGTAAAAAAGGTTAAGAAATGCTGCTCTAAATGAACTCACAGCAAAATAACAGGTTTTCCCACCAAAATATACCCACGGGCCTGATCTCAGATAAAGTGGCCCAGAGGTTTACTCTATGAAACCTTGCATACTACTGGGTATTTGCCTCTATTTCTAGGAATTTCTAAACTCTTGAGTCAGGATCATTTTGGTACATTTTGGAAAATGCCTCAGTTGCATCCATATCAATGGTTCCCAAAACCTCCAGCATCAGAATCACCTGGAGGGCTTATTACAAATGGCTGGCTTGGCTCCTCCTGAGCTTCCCCTTGTGTAAGTCTTAGGTGAGGCCCAATCAGGTGCTGGATGTACTGGGTTGGATACAATCTCCTCCTGCTTAATCCCTTTGGGCTACCATAACAAAATACGATAGACTGAGTGACATGTAGGCAACAGAAATTTTTGTCTCACAATCTTGGAGGCCTGGGAGTCTCAGATCAAGTCACCCACCAACAGATCTGTTGTCTGGTGATGGCCTCCTTCCTCATAGACCTTTTTACTGTAACCCCACATAGAAAAAGGGACAAGAGATCTCGCTGAGATCTCTTTTATAAGGGGACTACTCCCATTCACAAGGGCTTCACCCTCACAACTTTCCAAAGCCCCCATCTTTTAATGCCATCACCTTGGCATCTTTGATTTCAGTGTATAAATTTTGAGGTGATGCAAATATTCAGACTGTAGCACTCTCCAACTTCATGTCCTTCCTGGGAACTTATAATGAAAACTTACTTGAGAATAGGATTGTTGCAGGCATAATTAGTTAAGACGAGGCCCTTCTGGAATAAGGTGTGTCATACCCAGCAAAAGGCCCCCAACTGTCTCAGCCTGAGTCCCTACACGTCTCAACCTCCCCCCCCGTGGGTTAATTCTGAGAATAGATTTCAGAACAAGGAGGTTCCCTGAGTTCCCGAAAAACTCCTAGCCACAGGTAAAACAATGGTAGAACTTACCCCAAACCCCTAGCAATGGCTAAACAATGGTGGAAAGTTTACTCAAGCAAAATTTCCTAAGCTAAGTTTGTCCTGGTGCCAATTGCCACCATGGAACCCCCTGAGCCAACTCACTGTAACCCCACCACGTTCTACCCCCCCTGACTGTAACCCCGTCCCGGAGCTAACCAGCCATGTCCTGCTTCTGTGCTCACCAGCTTGCCTGCCAACACAGCACAAAAACGGTATAAAGACAGCCTGCTTTTCTCTTTGGGGCCATTTGTGCCGTTCAGGGCAGTGACCCGCCTGCGCAGGTGTAATAAATCACCATCTGATTTATACCTGAAGTGGGGTTCGAGTTTTTCTTCCAGGTGGCAAATGAGTAAAACAAGTCGGTTCTTAAGCCAATTCTGTTTATCTGCAGAGACCCAGACAGAGGCACAGGAGAGAAAGCTTTGTGATAACAGAGGTAGAAATGGAAATGATATGTCTGCAAATCAAGGATGCCATTTCTGGCAACACCAAAACTAAGACCAAGGCATGGGATAGATCCTTCCCTCATGTCTTCAGAGAGAGGATGCCCTTGGGGACACTTTGATTTTGGACTTCTAGCCTCCAGGATTGTGAGAGAATACATTTCTGCTGTTTTAAGCCACTAGTAATTTGTTATGGCAGCCCCAGGAAATAAATAATAAACTGAGATGCTGATATTGGAGGTCCTGGCACCGCACTTTGAGAGCCACTGATCAAAATTAATTAAATCATCCTCTTCTTTCTCAACTCCTATTTCTCTTTATAATGTCCATGATAAATTTTCTTTCTGAAATAATTCCCACTTGCATCTGCCAGCACCTGCTTAATTCCCTAAGAAGAATTTTCACTAGCTCCTGGTTTCTTAATACTTCCCTGATTCTTGTTCCTGATCTTTTTTACCCCCATATAATCCATGGGGGCTCTTTTTACCTAACTTATGGGAGAATAGGACCTTTGATCCCTCATCCTGACATAGAATTGTTACTCCATATGGGTGGATTTCATACACTCTAGTGGAGGGAAGATGCAGGTAGCAGGAAGCCATTGCCAGAGCCATCAGGGAGCTGGAGAGATGGAGTGGGAGTGAGGGAATTTTGGCTTCCGGAAGACAAGCATTAAGAGGGATTTATCTGCCTTCAAATAGATGAAGTGTTGCTGTGCATGAGATGCAGACAATTTTCTTTCCATCCCCTCTGAGAGAAGCCCACAGGAAGCCTGGCTTAGGAAGGAGAATTCTGAGTGGACAGAAACAATTTTTGAGGTTGAAGGGTTTAAGTCACTGAAATGTCAAGGGAGATGTTCAAGGAAGAGGAGACACCTCTTTATTAAATTTGATTTAGATGGGGCCCTTCCTGAAGCCAGGCAAAAGGAGATAGACTTTGGAGATGTTCTGTGCTTTTCAAGTCTACAAACTCACAAAAAAGGAACAATGTGCACTTAAGAAAATTAACTCAAGCAGGAGAAATGCCCCTCTCTTGATATATTTATGATCTTAGGAAATCTGCCTATACTTCTATTATATTTTAATGGACTGCCTAGACAACACCCCCTTGTACAAGGCTAAGGAGTGACATTAGGTAGGTTTCTTAATCCCTCTGGTATTATCTAGTCCCATTTACTCACTTGTGAGAGAACAAAGCTCTGCATATTTATGTTGTGATATATCCAATTATCACAAACGGAGCTGCCTACAACAGGGCATGCTTATTATCTCATAGGGTTCATAGGTCAGAAGTTTGGGTTCTCATAGGGTTCATAGGTCAGAAGTTGGGGTGCCACTTAACTGGGTCCTGAAGTCAGGGTCTCACTAGCCTGCTGTCAGAGTGTCAGAAGCCTGTGTTACTTTCTGGAGTTTTGATCCTCTTTCAAACTCGCCTAATTGTCAGAAGACTTCACTTCCTTTTAGCTGTAGGCCTTAGGGCCCCATCTATCACTGGCTGTCACCTGGGGGCTACTGTCAGCATCCACAAGCCCCTTGTGGCCCTCAGACCCTCTTACAACCTGGCAGCTCACTTTGTCAAGCCAGCAGGAGCTCTCGCCCCGCAATATGATCATCACCTTCTGCTACTCTCTTTTGGCTGGAAGTCCATCACAGGTTCTGCCCACCCCAAAGAAGAGGGATTTAGATGTGGGCGTGGCTCACTGGGGTCCTGGAGTCCTACCTGCCACAGCCAGGGAGGGAAGGGGCTGCACTGCTCTTCCCCAAGATCCAGCTGCCAGGGAGGGCTGGATCAAAAGTTTATGCTTTATTTGGGATTTATCCGATGAAATAAGCACAGAAATAGAATTCCAAATGGAGTACAGAAAGTGTGAATGACCTTGGTTTTATATGCCACTTGTGCTCTAAAGCTCAATTAGGCAGTCAGCTGTTGGAATTTAAGTTCTTTAATGAATGAATGAAGGACACAGTGTTAAAATCAGTGGTTTTCTACCCTTTGTTTCTAGGCAGGGGAGTGTAGAAGATAGACCTTGGAGCCAGCCTGCCTGGGCTCAGATCCTAACTGGGACACTAACTGTGCAGTCTTGGGCCAGCCAGAAAGCATCTCTGCGCCCACTTTCCTCATTTATATATGGTGGTAATCATAGCACTTACCTCATGGAGAGGGGATAAGGATGAAGTTAGTTAATATGTGCGAAGCACTTAGAATAATGCCTGGCGTCTCATCAACACTTAGTGTTCGCTATTACTCAGGTTAGGACAGCAGACGTCACATGCCATTCATGTGCGTGACACTCCCACGGGCCTGGTTAGGATTCAGGGCACTTTTTGGCTGGTAGCTATGGCTCTGCTCCTTTCTCATTCTCTCAGGGAAGTGTTCCAGAATGAAAGGACAAGTGACATGATTGTAGGGGTAAGTTTGAATGAGGACTGATTTTTTTAAATTAAATTATCTATAAATTTCAGTTTCCCTAAGTAGTAATAGTAATAATGACAACTGAAATTCACTGGGCACTTACTGTATTCTGGGCCGTCTACTGAGTGGTGTGACCTGAGCCCCTCTTTTGGTCTTCACAGCGCCTCGTAGAGTGGGTACTGTGGTCTTCCTTTTATAGAGAAGGCGCTTGAGCCTTAGAAGTCATTTGCTTAACCCAGCTGGGCAGTGGTGAGGTCCGAGTAGGAAGGACTGAAGCAGCTGGTCTCTAGGACCCCCTTCTTTTTATCCATTCTGCACCATTTTCCCATTTTATTGCTGGAAACTCATCTTTCAACTTACATGTTGAGATATTACAGTTTTAAAAATGCTAATACGAATGACACGAAAGGAGAAAGAAACTGCAGGGTCTTGTTTGATTGCTTCCATGGGTGGGGATCAGAATTGCAGGAGGAGAGAAATGACTCTGGAGAGATGTGGACCAGATGAGCACCTGCTGGGCATCAGGCCCTGTGCAGCGTTGCTCACTATTCTTTCATTTAATCCACCACCACTTCCACCAAAAATCCAAAACCCAAACCAAACAAACAAACCCCAAAAACCTACTGTGGAGGGCTACTATGACCTTCCTTTTGCAAATAAAGACATTGAGGCTCAAATGTCATTAAGGAGAAACTGAGGTCAGGCCCTGAAGCCTGCACTGCTTCCACTGCACAAGGGTGTCTGAATGGTGAGCAGTGGAAGGGAAAGGGTCTAACAGGGCACAAATTATTGGGACAAGCAGCAGGGGCCCCATTAGCCCTGCTTGGCTTGGTTGCATTTCTGTTGGGCTTGACGTCCGAGGGCATTACAAGGCCTGATTCTGCCAGGCACCTCCGCTGTAGCGCAGGCACATCGCTCAAACACCTTCAGCATCAGCCTCTCCACTTTTTAAAATAAAACTTGCTCCTTTGAAGGACAAGGTGAGATAACTTTTGACAGTCCTGGGAAGACGCAGTAACATTTTTGCTTTTCATTTCAGCTGCAGACAGAGAGGGAGAGGCAAGCCCTGTCTGTGAGAGAGTCCTATGTCTTTGGATAAGAACACAGTCCAATCCTGGGGCCCCAGGTGTCACTCAGGAGTACTGCCATAATGTTGTCTCAGTTCACTCTGAGAACTTAGGCAATAAGTGGGTCAATAGGAAACTTCCAGATAAGCAGAAGTATTTCAAACACATGATGGAGAAATGAGAAGCAGCCTGGTGGTCGGCATTGGGTGGGGGGTGGGGGGGGGGTGAGTGGGGGGCAGGAAAAGGCTTCCTGCCATTGCTAGTTTCAAAGAGAAAAAGCTAACAGAATGGAATTGGAGTCTCATATGCCTGTCTCAATTTTTGCCTCAACAACTTAGCCTTAAAATTGGGTAAAATCTCCGTGAGCCTCTGATTTCTCGGTTCTGAGATGGACATAATAACATCAACCTATAGGGTGTTTGAAATGACTGACTTAGGCGCTGCTACAATTTTAATGCTTGTTTCCTCCCAAACCATGTTCAGACTTAATCCCCAATGTGGCAGTATTGACAGGCAGGGCCTTTAAGAGGTGATTGGGCTATGAGAGCTCTGCCTCATTTGTGGATCAATCCATTCATGAGTTAATGGATTAGCAGGTTACCATAGGAGGGGACTAGCGGCTTTATGTGTATAAGAAGAGGAGAGGGGACCCGAGCCAGCATGCTCAGCCCCCTGGCCGTGTGATGCCCTGTACCACCTCCAGACTCTACGGAGAGTCTTCACCAACAGGAAGGCTCTCATCAGATGAGGCCCTTAGACCTTGGACTTCTTAGCCTCCTTCACGGCAAGAAATAAATCCCTTTTCTTTATAAATTACCTGCCTTCAGGTATTCTGTTATATTCAGCATCAGAAAATGAACTAAGACAGGCAGCGATTGAATCAGCACAGCGTATGGCTGCTGTACATCACTTGTCAGGGGTACCTGGTGTTGCTGTTTCTACTACTATGCTGTATCATCACCATTAAAAGAAGAATGAAGCCTGAAGAAAGCACAGCCACGTTAGTGTAAATACTGCGTACAGAAGTTCTTCTGATTTGGGCCTCCTTACCCTTGGATTCCAGGACGCAGGAGACTCAGGAGTACTAGCACCACATCCCAGATGTTTTTCCAGACCTCTGGCACTGGAAACAGCATGGTGTGAAAAGACAATTCTAATGGCCTTAGGAGAGAGTTTATGTGCCATCTCTCAGGCAGGCGGTGGAAGTCAGCAACAATGACATCAGTCATGGAAGTGACGGCGGTGGGGGTGTCCTTCCCCACACATATGTCAACAGCCCTGCCAGAGGACTAGACAGTGAACGCAGGGGTTGAGGTACATATCAGGGAGGCAGGTTTGGTCCATATGGCCGCAGGTAATCCACTTAGCCACTCCTTGCCTTGACTTTCTCATCTGTAAAATGGGAGGAGAGGGTTCTAACAGTGCACACCACATAGCCTTCTGTGGTGGGAAGAAACAGCACACACACCGAGGCCTTAGCAACGCTAGTGACACAGCAAGTCCCAAAAATATTAACTGTTGTTAGCTACCCCTGTTGTTCAGAGGAAACAGATTCAGCCAACCAAAACTATCAGACAAATACAAAATTAAAAGGTAGTAAATCTGCTTTCAGATTTGTGATTCCACCGCCTGTCCTTCTAGGAATTAACATTCTTTCCATGTTTAGTCCTGTGTATCTATCCATATTGTTATGGAAACATATATTATCATAAAAGTCCAAAAAAAGGTATTTTTTAAGTGCCCACCCACATTTTCCATCTCTGGGCAGCATAAAGATTTTGCCTGATGTTAGGGGGAGTTTTAGGACTGTTAAAAGTGTTGCTGTTCAAGATCACGATTATATGAAAAGGCCCCATCTGAACAACCAGGAATCACAGTACACAAAGCACATTCCCCAGAGCCGAAAATTGTTAGTTTCTGATTTCTCTAGACCCCTAAATGTTGGAAATATGATATATAGCTGAAAACTAAGTTCAAAAGCTGATATCAGAAGAAACAAGTGTATTCGGAAAAAAATGAGTTGATTTCATCCGTCTGGAAAAAGCATTTCAGTTGCGAAAAGTTGGCCTTTTACAGAAAGTCAGTGTTTACACGGGTGGGAAGGGAAAGCCGAAAGGCAGGTCAGCTCATGGCTTGAGATAAGTCTGCTGGAGACTGCAGGCAGCTGGAGCTTATCAGCTAGAGAGAGAGACAGGCATCCTTGTCTCTGGCTTTCAGCTGAGTGTAACGAAGTTAGTTGATCGGTTTCAGCTGAGTGCACCGACGTCAGTTGATTGGGCATGAGTGGGGGAACTGCCCCTTCTCCATGTCACTCTGCCTGCCCACCACACCCCACACCACACACAATTAAAGCAGGCACAGGGTGGCCTACGAAAAGTGACATCAAGGCTGCAAAAACTCACCAGGGACCACCAAGTTTCTGATTTCTGGTCAAACTCTCCAATAAGCGCTATGCCTCTTTGCCCCTGGATATCCACATTCCCAGTGGGTCAGCTTGGGTTTGCCTAAACTCTACCCTCATCAGAGAATTTTCTTATAGGGAAAACAAGACAAAGGATGTCTACGTTGGCAGTTGCTCCCTCAGGGGGTTAAGGCAATAGTTCCACCTGCCTTCAAAAATAGTTCAAGAACAAAGTTGCCCAGGAGTGATATTGTTGGACTATTAATGCTGCTTCTACTGCTACTCAATCGCTCTAGTTCTTTTTTTTTAAATTTAAAGCAATAGGATTCCCTAAGAAACCTCCCATTTAGGAAAAATGTGGAAAGGTAGAGGGTATAGAACACAAAAGGACCCACAGGAGGGACTGGGAAGGACCCTCATGAGATACTAGCACGTGGCACGAAGGGGCCTGCCCAGGGTGGGGCAGCTCACACTGCAGGCACCTGCAACTGACCAGAGGGGCGGCCACGGCCCCTCTACCAGAAGCAGCTCACAAGGCCTTGGGTCCCTTCTGCTCCTTTGATCCCTGGCTCGAATTCTGCCCAACCCTGCTGCAAGAATGAAGGAAAAAAGAAAAGGAAAAAAGAAAAGGTCTATCGGTTAGAAATGTATTCAGCTGTAACCGAAAACTTCCCTGATACTTGCTGAAACAAATAGGGGCTCATTTTTCATACAAAGTTTGGAAAGAGCTGTCTCCTGACTCTGGTCAGAGGCTGAGGTTTTGTGATGCTCTTGCCTTTTCCAACATGCTTTGACACCTCAAGATCACATGGTGCTGCTGTAGAAGTAGAGGTCAAGTCTGTTTTTGAGGCACAAAGAAATGGGAAGGGGGCAGGGAGATACCAGGCCCTGTTGTCAGCACAGCAAAACTTTCCCCGAACTACCAGAGTTCTGTTGATATCTCATAGACCAGCATTAAGTCCCCTGGCTTTCCTTAGTCACAAGAAGCTGGAAAAATAGTGACAAGGGAAAGAAGACTAGATATTGGACTTAATCAGTGATGTTCCACACAAAAGGCAGTGTGGAATCTATTCTCTCTTTGTTATTATTATTATTATTTTGAGATAGAGTCTCACTATGTTGCCCTTGGTAGAGTGCTACGGCATCACAGCTCACAGCAACCTCTAACTCTTGGGCTTAAGTGATTCTTTTGCCTCTGCCTCCCAAGTAGCTGGGACTACAAGTGCCTACCACAATGCCCAACTATTTTTTTGTTGCAGTTGTCATTGTTATTTAGTAGGCCCTGGTCGGGTTCGAACCCGCCTGCTTTGGTGTATGTAGCCAGAGCCCTAACCACTGAGCAACAGGCTCCGAGCCTGGAATCTATTCTCAATAGGAGATTCCCTGGCCGTATATCCCTCAGATTCAGTTAGTAGACCTGGATGCAGCCCAGAAATACTGGTCCACATAGGAATATCTGCTTTCCCAAGAAACTAAATGAACATTAATCCTGTAGACAGTGAATAGGTGAACATCGCCTTCATTAGAACATCTGATCTCCTTACCCTTCCTGGAATGAAGGAGATTGAAGTAAAATGAGCCAGTGGGGCACACACTGTCCTGCAAGGTGATAGTATCTGGGGAGTAGAGAAACAGTCTTGTTTAGGAGGCCACCAGGCTGTAGAAACTCAATGTATGGACCTGTGCATAGATGAGATGCGGTGGGGCAGAGGTCTTCCCTTCTGTTAGAATCAGAGAAATGAGCAGGGAGGACTCACTTGGACACCCTCCGACGTGTAGAGACTCAGGGAGGGAGTGAGCTCTCGGGGGCCACACAGCTGCAGCTTGGTTTCCACCTTCGGGCAGATGGCGTCCGTCCTTCTTTCTTCAAGGCTTCCCCTACAAGCCAAGTACTGATGCTTCACTTGGTTATTTGGGGCATTAAGCCACACCCACACTCCTCCTCCTCCTCCTCCACTTCTCTGGTGCAGATGGAGTTAAACTCAGGGCTGGTCCCGTGCCCAGAGCACATGCTCTTCTCCTCTTGTCTGTGCTGGTGATAGAAGCTTTGTTCCCGGGGACCCGAGATTAAGTCCACATCAAAAGCCATAGCTCAGGGCGGTGCTGGCCAAAGCCTGTGGCTCAAATTTTAATCAAGTATATTCTGGAAAGCAGGAGGAACCATATATAAATGGTCTGGGAAGGATTTCAATTGCCTCTTGTTCTGGATGAAAGATTCTGTTGTCTCAGAAGGTGAACCCCCATTTCCAAAGCCATTTTTTCCCCACAAATACTGATTTTTCCACAATCAACAATCATTTCCCAGGTAGGTACACACCTACTTCATTTTCTTTCTAGATGGGTGAGGGAGGGTACTGCCACTTGCAGATTGATCACCAGGCATTGGGAATAACTCGGTACATTCTTTCTCATATTAAACCCCATAGAGGCCCAACACGCTGAAGAAGACATTGGCATAGCTCCATTTTTTAGATCAGCATACTGAGGTTCAGGATGGTAAAGTGACTTGAACTTCCTGTAGCGAGCAAAGGAAAGGTTTGAACCCTTGTCTGTCAGCCTTTGAGGCCCACACTGCCTTGGTCCTCTGAGCCTTGAAAAGCAAACAATGGATCAGGTTAAGAAAAAGATTTGAAGAGCTGTGAAGATTGCTGGCGTTCTCAATGACAAGAGCTTTGTGGTCACATCCAAGTTCAGTTTGTGTTGCTGTTGTTCAATCTGATTTGATTGTAAAATCTATCAATGTCAGTTATTTTCCAAAATATAAGCTAAAAATGATCAGTGCCTGTACACGAGCATTGATGGCTGGGCTTTGTTTTGAGAAGACATTGAGAAAAAAAGATAAATTTGTTAACCAATAAGATTATTTTCATCATGAAGTGTTTTGGTTTATAAAAGAATTTCCTTTAAGTAGCACTGGGCAATAGCCCCGTCTCTCCTCCATCAATTGTTAACTTGGTGCAATTAACTTAGAGCAGTGATACCATGTCTTGCGGCCTGCTGCCTTGGGTCCCCCAGCCCACTGGGCTGTGATGTCATGGACCTGAAGGTGTGGCGTGAGCCTTAGCAGTTCCAAAAGCTCCCTTCATGGTCTAAACGTGCAGCTAGGCTTAAGGACGACTGCTTCAGATTGGTAAGGAAAGGAGAAGAGGAGGGGAAAAGAGGGCCGTAAGTTAAAGGGTTAGGAAGCAGGGTATCCAGATTGTCAGTGATTGCTGGTTTGAAAACTGAAAATTGTATATTTTGGGAAACCCCCTCAGTCCTTGGCAAACTAGGATGGTTGATCATCCTAATATACTGCCAGGTGTTAGGTAAAGAAAAGGCCTTTTTTTTTCTTTAGACAGAGTCTTACTCTGTCATCCTGGGTAGAGTGCTGTGGTTATAGTTCATAGCAATATCAAATTCGTGGGCTCAAGTGATCCTCTAGCCTCAGCATCCTGAGTAGCTGGGACTGTGCACCTGCCACATCCCCTAGCTTGTTTTTCTATTTTTAGTAGAGATGGGGTCTTGCTCTTGCTCAGGCTGGTCTCAAACTCCTGAGCTTAGGCAATCCACCCGCCTTGGCCTCCCAGCGTGCTAGAATTAGAGGTGTGAGCCACTGCACCTGGCCAGAAAAGCCTCTTTAATGATAGCCTTTGCCCATGGGCAATGGAACTTTTTGCGAAACATTTCTTTATATGACACTTTAAAACCATGTGTTTCTTACATGGAAATAAACAATCCCATTCCGTTTGAATTCTAGCAACACAAATATACCTGTCTGCTTCCATGATCTGGGTTCCCTTTGCTTTGCACTTTGGTGTAGGGAGTACTTGTCCTAAAGAGAAGCCTCCTTGATTCATGCACCAATCTGGAGCTGTGGATTTCTACTATGTCGCTGTTATTTGAAAAAAGACTTAGCTGATAGCATTGTCTTTCCCTTTCCCTTTTAAATAATTCCCAACACCTGAAGATTATCAAGGTTCTTTGAAGTGTGCTGTGATTCCAATTCCATTCAACTTATAAGGGACATGAGATAAATCCAAATTTACTCAAATTAACACATAACTTTTAAGAGTACCCTACCCCTTCCAAGCATCTCAACTAGATTGCATGGAATCTCATTTGATGCTGACTTCCCACGGGCTCCTGAATCCAGCCGTGGAAAGAGGGAAGTCGTCATTCCTGCTCACCAAGCATGTCTGACAGCTTTAGCAGTAAATACCAAGGAGTCTGGCCTCTGCTCTGACATGTCTCAGGTGTTGAATCAATCAGACTACAGGTTTCTGGTGGGCCCTGCCTGCCAGACTGGGCTGGTATCCTGAAAGCCTGAATGTTGGCAAGTGATCTGCAGTTACAGACTGGAACGGCCTCTCTGGTCATCAACATGATGCCCTGTGAAAAATTCCACATTTGGAAACACATGACACAGGAATTCCAGGGTGCCCTCTGGTGAGACGTCCCATGAAGTGAGGGCTCGCTCTTGCCACCATCTGAGAGCCAGAACAGACATGACTGCCCTTCATCCTCACCATCAACGTGAGAGGCAGATAGTTGAAGTAGATAGTGATCTAGATGAGGAAGCTTGATGAGAATAAGGGGGTTACCCAGCTGGTAAGTTACAGAGATGAGACATGATGGGGTCCAATCTGTCTATCACCAGGGCTACTACTATGACTTCAGGAGCATGTACCCTAAAAAGGGCAGAGAGAAGGTGCTGGAAACATGGCACCTAAAACAAATAATACTGATCCTCTGATCCATACAGCAATTTAAAAAAATGAACAAATAGTAGTGAGATAGAAAAAGAATTGCTTCTACATTTTGGTTTCACTTGTCTGCAAAATAAGTTTCCATGAATTAATATAATTAGAACAGTATTAAACTAGGTAAGGATATGCGGTCATTTTGTTATTCTGATTTTTATTGTATTTATTCTTCCTATTTTTATCATTATGGCTTTCTTACGTGTCTTCATTGAGGACATACCTTGAGCTCCGTGGGCCATGGCAAAACCAGGATTAAGAGGACTCTGGAAACAGACAATCCAGACCTGTGTCGGCCATGTTTCCCGTCAGATCATGGCATACTTATTTTCCTAAAGATCTCCAAGCTCCAAACTCTGCTGATCCTCATTCGAGATATTTGAAGCCAGGGTTGTATTCAATACTCAACTGAATTATTTATAGCTGAAAAACATTTTTATACCTTTCTGGAGTCTAGGTTTATGTTATATTCAGCAGAACCACCTTAGATTATGAAGTAACATGTTGGTTGTAGACAGGCAACCCTGTAGGATAATATTTAGAAATAAACATATCCTACATCAAGCACACAAAGTGAAGTCAGTGTGAGTTTAAAATGACTTGCTTTTCTTCCAAAGGCTTAGGGGACGTGGACCCCCCTAGGATACACACGGAGTTGGCTTCCCTGGAGTTATAAATTCCATAAGCCATTTCTCTGAAGCTGTATACCCCGTGAAGCCCGAGATCAAAGGCCATGCTGCCCTTCCTCAGAGATATGGGCCAGAGGGTTGACGTATGTTAACAACATATTGTCAAAGGTCTACAGGTGCTCTGCCCTGAGGAAAAGACACAGTCGTTACTTCATACTGAGTAAACTGAGTGAATGCTTGAAGATATTCTTCCATTAACTCTGTTCCCCTGTGGCTACTTCTTCTTTATGATTTTGTTTACACACCTGCCCAGAGATTAGTCAGTGTCTAGAAGAAGATGTTTACTGCAAAAGTGATTATGTTGATGCGGTAACAGGATATTTCCTTTTTAGTAGATTTCAGATAGGTAAATTGAGGTAATGGTGAAACTAATAGATAATAGATTAAGTGTGTATGTGACTAGAAAGGTATAAAATCAAACCTCTAAATAAAGATCTTTGCTACATGCCATCTCATCTCCTGGAGTCTGTTACTTGACTTAATAATTACAGGAGCAAGTTTATACCCACGGCAAAGCTGCTGTTCATTCGTGTCTCCCCAAGCCATCATCTATTTCCCCTGTTTCAGGAATCCCTTCTCTAGTTTGTCTTCTGGTATTCGAATACCTCCAATTCTGGAGCACTCACTATCTCAAGTTGAAGTTCTGTGTTACTTTCCACTAGCTCTATGAGTTACAGATTCTTTTTCTAGGTTAATCTGAAATCTGCCACCCTCTAATAACATCTATAAATTGACCCTAGTCCTGCCTCCTGGGCAACATGGAGCACCACCCCACCCTCTCCCACAAGAGGGAGATATCACCTAAGTACATCATTTAGGTAATTGGCAATGTATTTCTTTTCAGAATGTTTTTTTCTGGGCGAAAATGCTCCAATGTTGGAAGACATGTCTTGATGTTATGCTGGGAACAATGCATTTACTGTGTGGACTGTTTTTTTGGACACAAACAGTCAGCATTGCTTAACAGTTTTGTGCAAACATGTTCTAATGGGCATAAGTCTAAGATTTGGTCATTTCAGCCCAAGGCCAGACTGGCCAGGTTTCAGGCTTACAATTGAATCACTCATTTATAATCACCTTTATCACCTGGCTTGTTTGTTTTGTTTCCTATATATGGAATGTTTTACTTATTCTAATATCTTGACTATTCCCATTTTCAGGGTGGAATTTTTATTTCCAGTCTAATGTCCTTGTCTGAAACCTAGCAATAGAAAAGGTACTCTCAGCAGGAATCTTTAAGGTCACTGATTTCCAGAGCTGAAATTAGTTATGAGAGGCTATTTGCTGTGGTTTTCAAAAGGGGTTATTCTACATACACACTAATAATCACTTCCCTGTCTATAGTCACTTCCCTTCTGTAATGAAGTTCAAAGTGCGCTATAGTTACAGCTTTATAACTTAATTAGATCATTTTTATTATTTTGTTAAGTATGAGTGATGTACTATATTATTACTCCCACTTTATAGAGAGAGACATGCTGGGAAGTCCTGAAGCCTGGGAAAGAAGGAGGAGTTGGGAATCTGGACCTACGTCCTTGTTCAGGCTACTCCTCATTTTGGCAGTGCTCTTCTCCCATGTCCTGCCAGTTCACCCCCTCTTCAAGTCCACTTCATGACCCTCCACTTGACGGAGAATTTTTCTTCGCAACACTTGTTGCAGGCCGTATGTCTCTTGATTTAGTTCACCTTCTAGGAAGGTTTTTGGACATTTTGATTCGTAACAGTTTTTTATTTATATTTTATCTCTCAAATATAGGATGGTTCCTTAAGCAAAGGGGCTGCATAATTTATTTCTTGTGTAGCTCGAATAGCTCTTGCATCAGGGTGGGAGGTATACATAGTGTGTACTCAACAAAGTCTTAGATCGCTTCCTGGGATATAGACGACGGTTTGTCACACAGGAACAATTGATTATTCATGACTAAAATGTGGGCCTGGAAAGGAAGTGACTCAGCCAATCAGTATAATAACTGAATATCCACCATACGTGGGACATTGTGTTGTGAGATGATGAGGGTGAAAAGAAAGACAGGATTCTGCCTCTCTGCCTTCGGGAATTTCCAGTCCTATTGGCTTCATCCATTTGGGCTGCTATAATAAAACGCCATGACCGGGTGGCTTGTAAACAACAAATTTATTGCTCACCCTTCTGAAAGCTGGGAAGTCTAAGATCAAGGCACCAGCAGATTCGGTGTTTGGTGAAGGGCTGTTCCTCATAGACAGCATCTTCTTGCTGTATCTTCACCTGGTGGAAAGAACAACTAAGCTCCTTTGGGCCTATAAATGGCCATATAAGATAAGGGCATTAATCCCACTCATGAGGGCTCCACCCTCATGACCATATCACCTCCTAAAGGCTCCACCTATTATTACCATTGTATTGGGAACTGGCTTCAGCACATGAATGGGGGTGAGTGTGAAATAAGCATTCAGGACATAATCCCCATTGAAGGGTAAGTTTCCTATGGGGGAGTGGGAGATGGCATAGGATTTGCAGCATGACTGTGGAGATATGAATCCCTGCTCTGCCACTTATGAGTGGCCTAGAGCAGATTGTTTAAACTTTTTGAGCCCCTGGATTTTCTTTTGTGAAAGGAGAATCATAATAGTGTAGGGATGACAAGTGAGATAATGTGTATAAGAGCATTTCACCCAGAGCCTCATACAGACTTGAGAAATAATAAATCCCTATTTTAACATTATTATTAAATGGCTGGTAATTCTAGATGAAGTAAAAAATGGCATGGCAAGGAGGTGTGTGGGAGTTCAAAAGCATGGCTGGTGAGCCACATGAGGAAGGAGGAACCTTGAAAGATAGTGTGAATTTGGGTTTTGAGAAGTAGGAAGGGGAGGAAGTCTAGGGAGATAGATGAGCCAAGCTTGGGAAAAGAGGGTGGGCTGCCGTGGATGAAACAGAAGGTTCTCATGGAGAAATGCTAGCAGACAGTGATAAGAAAAATGAAAGCGGTGGTACTACCAAATGGTAGTGAATGATAGTGGTTAAGTTCTTTCCTTTAACTACACAATAAGGCAGGAATTATCATTTTAAAGAACAGGATGCTAAAGTTTTGAGACTAGCTGCAAAATTCAGTTAGAAACAACTACAGAGGCTTGGTTGGTGATGGTGAGGACGGGTCCTCTCTTATGCTGTGGTAGACAATAGATTGGCACCGGCTTTTTGGAGAGCATTTTGACAGTATTAATTAAAATTGTTAATTTTACTTCAGGGTATTGATTCTGGGGAAACACTTGTGTATATAATCAAAGAGGTTTGAAGATGGATATTTGCTGAGCATCCCCAACAGTTGGGTATATCTCGCATGTCTGCTGATGACAGAGTACTTGAGGACTCTAAGTATTTGCATATTCCCATTGCGGTATGTTACTCAGCACTTTAATGTAACGAGGCAGATCTGGAAGACTGACACGGAACACACTCCAAAATGAGCTGTTTGGTGAAAAGAACAATTACAGATCTTAAGATGATTATAATGCCATTAACTTTTAAAATCCCATACATGAGGATAGTAATCTTTGTATATGTGGTAGGCATATTAATGCACTAAAAAACATCTGGAAGGAAACAAACCAAACTTTGCACAGTTGTTATCTCAGGGGAGGAAGGGACTTGTGGGTGGTGGGGCGAGGGCTGAGGGAGAATTTACATTTTGGTCTAAATACTTTTGTAACGTTTACAAAGACAATTGTGGTGATTTCACAAGTGTACACATGTGTCAAACCATTCAGATTATACACTTTAAATATATTCAAAAAAAGAAAATTATTTGGCTGCTACTCAAATTCAGTAACTCAAATTTATAAACAATGCTATATCAATTGTGTAAAACACTATATGATCATTAAATATGTTAAAATATAAGACAATTTTTGATTTGGGAAAGTTTTCGTATTAAGAGGGAAAAAAAACCCACCAAGTTTCAGAGCAGTATGAATAAAGAGTATATATATATATAGCTTTATAAAAATTATCACATACATAGCACAAATACACATACGCATATAGAAAAAAACCACACACCAAATGGTGGTTATCTCTGAATGGTGGTGTTATGAGTGTTTTTCATTTTCCTCTTTATATTTGCAGCGGTTAACTTTCGCCACAATAATGCTGTGTAACAAACCACTCCAATGCTTAGTGCCTTAAAACAAGTCATTTTTTCCTCACTCATAATCATGTGCCGTGGGTCACCCTGTCTACCCTGTAGGCAGCTCAGCCAGGCACCTACAGACTGTAGGCAGGGCCCAGGTCCACTCTACGTATCCCATCTCCTGCAGACCAGTGGGCTATCCAGGGAAAGCTCTTCCTGTGGTGATGACACAGTGCATGGGGGTAAGTGGGAACCCTTCCTTTCTCTTAAGGTTTGGATTTGAAGTTGGCACGCTGTCATTTCTGCCCACATGGCCAAGCCTAAACCAGTGAGGAGGGAAATAGACTTCACCTCTAGGGGAAGGGTCTGCAAAGTCATATGGCAAAAGGTATGGACATAGGAGGTGGTGAAGTTGGGAACTGTAATCAATCTCGCACAACTAAAATGTGTTTCCTAACTTACTGCACTATGAAAATATATTACTTTTGAAATAAAAAAATCTTATTATTTAATATGTGTTTCCTCAGAAAGATGAGTAATAGAACAAAGAGTTGGGAGCTAAGTTGCTTTGCTTCACACCCTGGTTTGGCTCAAAAGTGTACTTCCTGGCTTTTTGGATTGCCCCTCCTCTCAAACTGCTCATCAAGTTTTCCACCAGTGTCCTTAGGACACTCATGAGAAGAACCTGTCTTCTGATTTGGGGAATCTTGCATGCCTTGTCTTCTTTTATCAAACTCTCCTTGAGTGGGGAGAGTTCGTGTACTTTGAGGGAATGACTTGCAATACCACGTAATTTTCCAAGGAATATAAAACTATGAGCAAGAATGGCTGTCAGTCACTATTCTAAAAAGGGCAGAAACCAAAGGCAGGCAGTTACCAGAAGCCTTTTTGTACTGTTTTTCAAATCACGAGGGAAACAATCTAGTCCACCTTCAGGCTGCAGATGGCCACTAACACGGCAGCCAATTCATCATTATCTCAAGGAGCACAGCAGGCACAACAATTTATCTCCAGGTCTTTCTTCTTGTGACTTTTTCCATGTCTTGTGGCACCCAAAGCACCAAGTCATAGTCATGAGAGATGATTTTCATGACGTTTTCAAGCACTTTGGGAGAGTGCTTGGGCCTGAAATCACTCTCCTCTCATCCCAGGTCCCCTTTGTCTTCCTCAAGCTAAACTTCATGTAAAGACTGTGGTTCAGTCCTCCTGAGAGGAGCCAATAGACCTTTCCAGGTATGCAGTAAATCTTCCACCAGTGCATTTTAAAGCCCTTCGAGGAAAGACAATTAACCCTGTCTCTGGGGAGTCTGTGTGTGTGTCCGAAATTTTGTGTATGTGTGTCTGAAAATTTTTCTTGATTCAAATATTTATGAACTTTTTAACCTTTGTCTTAATATTAGTCGTGCCTTGGTCAAACTATCTTTCAATTGCTTTAATTTTTCCTCATGAATCATTCTATTCCTTTTTCCTTTTCACTCTAATCTATTATCCTCTTTCTTTCGCTCTAATCTATTATCCTGTTTCTCAGGTGCCTGTTCTGCCCCCGGATTCTGTCTGGGTCTCATGTAGTTTAGTTTAACGTAGATGTGGAGCTGAAGCTTTAGGAGCAAAAGACTTCCTCCTGCTACTATAGACACATTCAAGTGCCTGTTTAACTCAAAATAGACAACATGTCCATTCTGAATGGTCAAAAAGCAAAGAAAATATCCTTGGGGTTTTCTAAACAGAAGCTTCACTGGGAGTTGGGGAACTTGTCTGCCTGCGGTGGGCTGGAGTCGGGGGACTCTGCACCCTGGTGAGTGGATGAGAGAGAGCATGTGACAAAGGCCCCTCATTGTTCAGTTTCTTTCCCAGGGTCTGTCCACTGGTGATTTAATCTTGTATTTCATGAAGGTTCACATTTTATTAACTGCATGTGTAAATATACCTTAAAATCTTTATGAGAGTGTACCACTTTTAGAGAATGTGCTTGGGACAGAAATCACTTGCTCCCCTTTACTCCTATCTCCTTTCTACCTCCCAGAAGCTTCTTTCTAATCTTTGGGTTCAGTTTCCCTGACAGGAGGTCCTAAGCCCTTTCAGGTGTGCAAGCAGCACCTGCCCTAACTTCCCACCATCCTTTGCAGGTGTATGAGCCACACCCTGGGTGTGCTTCCCTGAGGCAAGGAAGAGGCCCTCAACTGCAATGTCTCCATCTGTGATCCCGCTCAGGCCTGGGTAAGTATCCCTTTCAGACTGGTTCAGCGACCGTCAAACCAGGCAAGACCAGGAACCGCTATCATGACCCTGATGCTAGCCTGACAAGGAGCTATCAGGGGACTTTCCAAAGTGGGCAGTAATTATGCTGACGATAATGAATGAGCCATACCTGATCCAGTGTTTCTTAATAAGACAAAGAGTTAAAATGCTTTCGGTAATCTTAAAGAAGCATTGAGAGGTAAGGTCTAGGAGAACCAGTATTTTAGCAGGTACCTTTACACTCTGAAATGGGTCACCTAGGGAAAGTCCTTTGAGGCTCTGCTATTGGCAGACAACATTGTGGAAGTTTTAATATCTTTCTCATGATAGCCAATGAAATGAGCTTGGAAAGTTATTTAATTGTTCATAAAGTTAGGGGAAATTTCCACAATGAGAACAATCCAAAAACTTGTTCTGACTATTTGAAAAGGAAGCATGTTTTAAAACAATCAAATAGTAATTTACTAAGCTGGGTCCCCTTTCTTTATGGAAGTAGACATAACACCCAGGCTGGTGAGTGGAGCATATGGGGTATCCCTGGAGATGGCATAACTAAAATGCTGGTCAAATTGAGATTTTAGGGGGACAATAAATAGACAGATTTGCAGTATCTCTGAAGAATTTGGGGCCTAGAGATAAAAGGTGGTTGTGGGGGAAGTGTGCTGGTCCTTCCCAGGGTTCTAGATGAGGCGATTCGCTAGGGGAGCAATAGATGTTTATTTCTGAGATGTTTATTTATATCTTTGGTCCTGCAGTAATTGTCATCACCTGTTTGAGGTTGGTTTCAGGCAAGGAAAGACTTGTACAGGTCATAGTGCAGCGTCTTCGAGAGTGTGTTCTGAAGAATGCACATTCTATAGAATGCCACAGAATGTAATAGAGATTCTGTGATCGTGTGAACTTGGCAGCACTGCGTTAAACAAGGTTGTTCCTTGCTGCCCGTCTTTTCAGAGACTTCCGAATGCGGAGTCTGGTTGTGAGTCTCCACATGGCAGTGAGGCTGAGTGGGGCTTGGATGGATAGAGTACGGCGCGTGCTCGGTTCACAGTCGCTCTCACTGTGAAATCTCCTTGCGCTCCCCTTTTCTGAGTTTTAGAACACCATGTTCTATAAAATAGTATGGCCCACCGTATTGAAGAGGAAAAAGCTGAGGACTGGGAATTAGTTTGTCAGTGTTACAGTTTGGCTGCTTAATTTGGGGACGTTTGTTTGACCTCTCTGGGCCTCAGTTTTCTCATCTGCAATAAGAGCAAGTTGGCCCAAATGATTGTAGAATCCTGGGATTCTTGTGTAACTGCTTCCTCGTCTTCATCTCAAACTGTGTTCTGAGGATTCCTTTGAGGGAGTCAAGCCAACACCAGTGCATGACTTGCCCAAGATGAACAAATAATAACCCACTCTCATTCCTGTGGCTCACCTCTGTGTTGATAGTAAGAACCAAGTGGTTTTATTTTTAACCATCATACCACTAGCCAAACCTTCCTGGAAAGAACAGTTTATACCATTGAATATTCTCCTGACAGATTACTATCAAAGAACTTGAATCACACTTTGAATTTCAAGTACATGGAAAAACTGATCACATTTCCTACCAGCACCCCTGTGAAGGAAGACTCAGTCATTTTCCCTGGGGCCATTTATTGGAATGATAAAGGAACTCTTCTAGAGCAAATAGGACCTAGCAAAATAGCTGTCTGTTGGAAAGTTGCGTGGTCTTTGCCATCCTGCAGGGAAAAAAATCATCACAAGCATGAGAGAGACAGGCTAAGTCCAAGGGAAAATGAAGACAAAATTTCCTGGGCTTCTCATTCATTTATTTATTCAAGTCTTTATTGAGCACAAAATAGGCCCCGGGTGTCTAGCATCTCCATCCTCCTGAACATCCCCACCCTCCTCCTCTTCCTCATCACATGAACAGGTTCCTTTTAATGCATTCTTACAAGAAATGGTGTCTGTCAATTCATGAGTGGATAAACAAAATGTGGAGTATTACTCAGCATTAAAAAGAAACAAATTAATATCTTTTGCGGCAATGTGGGTGGAACTGGAGTCCATTATCCTAAGTAAAGTAGCTCAAGAATGGAAAAACTAACACCACTCTCTAATAATTTGGAACTAATCAATGGGCACCCATGGGCATGGAGAAGTAAAAGTCATTGAAAATCAAGAAGCAGCAGAAGGGAAGGGGTAAAAACCTTCTTAACAGGCACAATGAACAATATTTGGGTGATGGGCGCACTTGTAGCCCTGACTTAGTAAGCATTACAAAAGCTATCCATGTGACAAAAACGTTTGTACCTCCTTAATATTTTGAAATAAAAAAGTGAAAAAGCTTTCTGTATACCTAGACAAAATTTTCTTATGCATTGTTAATCATAAACTATGTTTCCTAAGAAGTAAAATCAACTGTTAAAAAAAAGAAGTATTACATTATAATTTACATTATAAATTCTATCTTTGCTAATGTTGGAAGTGAAAATGCTATTTTTCTGTGGTTTTAATTTGAAATTCTGATATGGACATTTTATCAACTTATATTTTCTTTTATAATTTTTCCATTTATATATTAGGATCTTAGTATGTTTTGAATAAATAAATAAATACCCAGAGAAGACCTAATGGCCCATGAGCATAGCAATGAGCAACACTATGGGTCCCATCCTCTGCTCCAGGCCTAGCCCCTGGTCTTCCTTCTGCCCGGCCACTGCGCCAGCTGTGACATTGGCCATCTCGGGGAGCCCTTCTCAGCCTCTCAGAGTGCCTGGTTTTCCCAACAGCACTGGGGGGCAGGACTCTTATAGAACAATATACTCTGTTTCTGTAGGGGTGGGATATATCTGTTACCCAGCAACTTTATTCGGGTGTTAATGAATTTTTGTACTTAGTTGAGTTTTCTCCCTCAGTCTTCACATGAATTGAGAATCCTCTGGGGAGAGGAGCCAGGTAAACAGCCCATCTGTTTGACAGAGCAGGAGCTCATGTGTGATGATTGCCCCAGGAAAACCCAAATTTTGAAACCAAGCCACTGGCATCATTTTATCCTTCCCATACCCATGCATATGATATATATATGAGACAGGATCTTACTATGTTGCCCAGCCTGGTCTTGAACACCTGCCTCAGCCTCCTGAGTCACTGGGATTACAGAAGTGAGCTACTATTCCTGGCTTTCCCCTCCTTTATATCCTACCTGATGTATACTCTGGGGAAGATCTGGGTGAGCAGCCGCCTTCTTAGTGGTGAATGTAATTTTCACTGACTTGGACCTTTTCCCACCAGCCTATTTTTTCCTTCTGCTTGAAGATGATTTGGGGTCCTAGCAAGTTTCCTGGTGGGCCTACAAGGAAGCTGCCCAGGTTCTTTCTCCCTTGGTTCCCAGCATTAACCAGTTCATCATTTAGGTGGAGGCTCATTCCAAAGCAAATCCTTTACTATAGGTTTGATTTTTGCAAGTAGGAATGTGATGTTTTCTGCCTTAAGAAGCTTAAAGGAGCCCTTCTCAGAGTAGCCTCTTCTAACAAATATATGTCAGGCTTTGCTTTTGATAATGATGCATGATTTTAATCAGCTCCCAGACTGTGACTCTTAATGGCCATTCTCTGCCCTCTCTCTGCCTCGGCATGCATTTATCGAAGGCTGACTGCTGGTTAGTAATGGGACAGCAAGAGAGTTTTGATCATTTCTGTGCAACTCTAAGATAGCTGACGTGCCCATTTGATAACAGGGACAGAGGAAATTTTCGTAGTTGATATGTTATGAAGTCTGGTTTATGGGGGATGGTATTCAATGAGCAGTTTGTATTGGATTGAATAGTCAGTCCCCCAGCATTGTTTCTTTTATGATTCCAGTTGCCTTTAGCCTTATTCATGCTCCTTCCTCCCTCTTCTCTGACTCCCTTGATTATGGATAAGAAGTTCGGGAAAGGAAACTGGAGTTGGGCCCATGTCCCATACTTTCCTTCCTTTTAAAGTTTATTTCATTAAAAGCAAATTAGTCATGTTGTGGACTTAGAAGCAGTTGTCTTTGGACAAACAGTCCAAAAGTGCTCAGAGTTCATGGTGGCAGGGAAGTGTGGATGGAAAGATGGAAAAATAAAAACAGAAGCAGAGGGTACAGAGAGCTGCTCATGGGGGTTCTCGCTGTCAATCCCATGCTCTTGACCACTGTACTCTCCTGCTCTCCAGGGTGTGTCCTCTGACAAATACCATATCTTTCTCTTAATCAACAATGGGAATAATTATTGTACTTATCTCATAGGGTTGTTGAAGTATCGAATGAAAAACTCAGAACTGTCTAAATTAATGTTAGCCATTATTATTATTATTATATCATGATGATGACGATGATCAGAGTCGCTCCAGTAAACTGCAAATGGAAGCCTCTGGTTGCCCCAAAGGAGCAAAGGGTATGGAATGTGGAGGTGATTCATGGTACCATGAACTATTGGTTTCTGAACACCTGGACAGCTGCAACAGAAAACACATTCTTTCACCATCTTTTTGCATTAGCCTCCTAGTTGATAAAACATGTTTAAAATATGTATACTTGGGCCTTTCTTCCTGGTTTTCTATAAAAATAAACTGACATCATTTTTTTGTGAAATATTCTAGAAAGAAAAGTGCAAGGTCTCGTCACTATGGTTTTCTTCTCAGCCATGAACGTGTTCAGACTTTTTTTCCTGCTATCAACACAGGCAACATAGACTATTTTTTCCTCCTTTTCTTTAAAACCCTGAGCTGTAGAAAGTTTGGAAGGAAAAGAGTTGCTTTTAGAACTTATTGTGTGAAGTTTGGTCATCCTGCCTTTATGTCACCACCACAATGTGTGTCCAGAAAGGTGTCAACATAGAGGAACACTAAGCAGGTGGTCAGAACACAACATGAAGGAACTTATGAGATCTTTGTCCAAACAAAAGTGATGAACATGGCCTGCCTAGGGAAAAAGTAACCCAGTGGACACAAAATATTGAAGCAGCTGCCTGGAAGTGAGGTCATCTCTCTGCAGCAGCCCCTGTCTTTTTATCTTAATTGTACTTGTGAAATTTTATTGGGTATTATTTGTGCTCTAAGCACTCTGCTAAGGTGTCTACAGTATATTATATCTTTTGATCCTGATTAATAACAACCCAAGGAATAGATAGTATTATTTCTATTTTATAGTTGAGCAAGAAAAACCTGGAAAAGTTGAGTAACTTTCTGAAGATGATAGCCAAAAAGTGGCAGAGCCAGAATTTAATTCAGATTCATGTGACTCTAAAGCTCACATGCGTCATCAGGATGCCACGGTGTCCCCCACGTGAATGCACAGTACACACTCATAGCCTTTAGGGTACCTGCATTGAAAAGGTAATAAACTTGTGGCTCTCCTCGCCAAAAGAGATTATCAGCTAGAAGAGGGACAAGAGTACGTCACAACTTATCCAAGAGTCGTTCCAGATTTGTTTTTTTCAGTTTTGAGTTTGTGAACTGGTGTCTTAAAGGAGTAGATATGTGTTGAGGAAAAATATATCTTGGGCCCAGGACTGCCATAGTGAGTGAGCTATGATAGAAACCCACAAAGAGCTCTGTATCACTGTTCCTCGGCAAACCGTAAATAATAATGGCAACTAATAAAACCCAATTCATGTGCACCAATGTGATGACTTGAGGGTTAGGCTTTCCAGGGAAAGTCTAGCACATCTGCTGCTGTAACACAAAAGAAATCAGACTCCTGGTATTTTTAGTAAGCAGTCCTGGACAGCTACTTTTTAAGAAATTTGGAATAATCTTACATGTTTTGGTGAAGACGTAATTGACGGCTAATTTACTTCCCATTCATCAACATCCTCAATGAAGGAAAATGTTGGAGTGATTAATATGATGATTTAATGGGGGAGAAAAGGAAAAAAAATCAAGCTGGAAACTTGGTATTTGGATAATTTATGGGCAGTAGGCATGGAAAAGGCTGCATTAGTTTTTGAGCAAGTACGAGTTGTGGGCTTCAATAAGGAGCTTATAAATAAACATGAAGGCCTGGCAAAATGAGAAAAAAAAAATCAGAACAGAAAATGGAAAAAAAATCACTCACAATTGTAACACTTCAACCCTCCTTCTATTAGTACGTATTATATTTTGGTGCATTTCCTCCCATCCCCCTTTTCTGTACATTTATGGTGACTTTGTATTTCAAAATAACATGATCATACTATAAAATTTTTTAATTCTGATTTTGCTTTAAAGATTTTTTAAAATAAATTAAACATGGCTTTTTGTGACTACAAAAGTTAAAATATGTTTATTATAAAATATTCATACAATATGGAAATTATAAAGAAGAAAATAAAACTGATCTGGAACTCCACCACCATCCAAAGGTAATGACTGATAATATTTATTTTCTTCCAAAGTTTTTTCCTATGGTACCCTGGGAATCCAAAAGTCTGTCTCACCAATTTCTAGGATCAAAGGTTGTTTCTGAGAAATTGATACATTTCCTTACCTTCTTTGTAGTTGAAGACGGGGCTCTCAAGTGCTGAGTCAACTTCTCTGCCAGTCATCTTTGGGAGTGCTGGAGGTAGCTCAGGTATACTCACTCTCTCCTGTTCTGCCCCAGGGATGTCCCCTGGTCAGATACTTGAGGGAGTTGTGTGGTCATTCCTGCCAGGGAGCAGGAGCTCTCTGGGAGAGGAGCCCTGCTTCTCTCCCCAGCAGGCTATCTCCCGGGACCTTGAGTCTTCAAAATATTCTTGGTATCAAGAAATGTTGGGACCTCCCATGCTACCCATATGGCCTGCTCAGAAGTGAACTTGATGCCTCCACTCCATCCCAGGCGTTCGTAGATTCCCGTCTCTTTTGGAGAGCCAGCATATTTAAGAACAGCATCTCCCAGCCCTCCTGACCCAAGCAAATCACTGCAGGTAAATTAATAACTGAGAAGTTACCTGCCTATACCATAATAACTTTGGCTCCCCCTGGGATCCATTTTGAGTTAATTTTTGGATATTTTGAGTAAGTTTTTGTATGTGCTTGGAGGTTTAGTTTTTTGGGTATGTATATCCGATTGTTCCAGTATGTTTACGGAAAATACAATCTTTTTTTCACTTTTTCCCACCTTTGTCTTAAATCGTCGTCTGCTATGTGAGTGTCTATTTCCAAACTCTCTCTTCTGACCCATGGATTACCACATTGCGTTATTAGTGTAACTTTATAATAAGTTAATAAGTCTTACAATCAAGTTGTGTTAGTCCTCTAACTTTGTTCTTTTTCTAAGTTGTTTAGTCTATTTTAAGTCCTCTGTGTTTCTATGAAAATTTGAGAATCAGTTTTTTAATTTTTAGAAAAAAATGGGGCTGGGATTTTGATTGGGATTGTGCTGAATCTACAGACCAATTTGGGGAGTACTGCCAGGCCTCATGACTCTTGAGCATGGTATAGCTCTCCATTTACTTGGGTCTTTTTAAATGTACCTGAGCAATGCTTTGTAGTTTTTGGTGTCTAGGTCACTCCTATCTTCTGCTGGACTTATTTCTAAATATTTCATATTTTTGATGCTATTGTAAATGATGAAGTTTTAAAATTTCAATACACGTTTTCAGTGTTAATATATGGAAATACAAACACTCTTTTGTATATTGAACTTATACTTCCCAAACTTGGTAAGTACACTCACTGGTTCTAGTAAGTTCTTTTATAGATTCCATTGGTATGCTACATCATCTGTGAATAAATCTAGCTTTACCCCATCTTTTTTACTTTTTTTTAAATTTGATTTATTGCTCTAGCTAGGAGCTCCATTTCTTTCTTAAGTTATTACATATGATGTTATCATATTTATTAGGGTTAGGAAGTTTCCTTTTATTTCTACTTTGCTGACAGTTTTTGTTAGGAATGGATGTTGGATTTTATCAAATGCTTTTAATATATTTATTGAGATAATAAAATTATTTTTTAGCTCATTAATATCATATATTAGGGTTCTCCAGAGAAACAGAACCAATAGAATACATATGTATAGACATATGAAAGGGGATTTATTATGAGAATTGGCTCATGCAATTATGGAAGCTGAGAAGTTCCCTCTAGGCCAGTGGTTCTTAACCTGTAGGTTGTGACCCACAGGAACTGTATTAAAGGGTTACAGCATTAGGAAGGTTGAGAACCCCTGCTCTAGGCCATCTCCAAGCCCGGAGACCCAGGGAAGCCGGTGGTATAGCTCAGTCCAAGTTCAAAGGCCTGGGAGCCAGGAAGCTTATACTTCTCAGTCTAGCCTGAAGGGCTGAAAAACTAGGGGTGGGGGTGAGTCAGGGGAGGGCGGTCCATGGTACAAGTCTTAGAGTCTGAAGACTGGAGTACCTGGACTTGTAATGTTCAAGTCAGAAGAAACTTCAAAAGAGGGAGTGAATTTGCCTTCCTTCTACTTTTTTCCTTCCTTTTTTTTTTTTTTTTTTTTTGAGACAGAGTCTCAAGCTGTCACCCTGGGTAGAGTGCTGTGGCATCACAGCTCACAGCAACCTCCAACTCCTGGGCTCAAAGAGTCTCCTGCCTCCGCCTCCCAAGTAGCTGGGACCACAGGCGTCCACCACAACACCCAGCTATTTTTGGGTTGCAGGCGTCATTGTTGTTTGGCGGGCCCGGGCTGGATTCAAACCCACCAGCTCAAGTGTATGTGGCTGGAGCCTTAGATGTTTGAGCCACGGTCGCTGAGTTATGGTGATTTTTTTCTATTAATTTGCCTACAGGAAAAAAAAATAAATGTTATTTATTATTAATAAATGTTCTGTGTACAACCAGTTGAGGTGCTATTAGGTGAAGTGTTCCATAAATGTCATTGTCATGTTGGTTGACGGTAATGTTCAAATATTCTGTATTCTTACTAATTTCTGGTGCACTTACTCCGTCAGTTATTGAAAATGGGATATTAAAATATCTGACTATAATTGTGGGACTCGTTTAGTTCTTCTGTGGTTTTATAAGTTTTTATTTCATGTAGTTTAAAGTTTATTAGTTGCATAAATTTTGGAGGATTGTTTATTTCTCTTCCTGAACCTCTAGGTAATAAGGCAATGACTTTATTGAGGCTTAACAGTGGTTTTTACTCTGAAATCTACTTTTTAAATATAATGTAACCATGATAGCTTTCTTTTAATTGGTGTTGGTCTTTTCAAAGATATTATCCCTGATTATGGAATTTTAAGTTGGCAGGTGTTTTCTTTCAGTACTTGAAAGACAGTATTCCACTGTCCTGATTTCTTGCAAGAAGTCTGGTGCTATCCTTATTTTTGTTGTTCCATTTGAAATGTGTCCTGTGCTTACTGGATTGACGTTTTCTCCCTTTATCATTGTTTTGGTTATTTGTGCTTATCTGATTCTTGTGCTTAGGGTTTGCTGGGCTTCTTAGAATTGGGGGATTATAGTATTCATTAAATTTAGTAATTTTAGCTATTACTTCTTCAAACATTTTTTTCGATGCATTTTTAGATCAAGGTTACTTGAAGTTGTCACACAGCTTATTGATGCTTTGTTAATTCTTTCAAAAATTATTTTTTTCAATAGTTTTTCTACACTGTCTTCAAATTCACTAATTTTCTTTTCTGCAATATCAAACCTATCCTAATACCATCTGGAATTTTTTCCATTTCAGATATTGTAGATTTCATTTTATTTTTATTTCAGAGTAATATAAGGGTACAAACAATTAGGTTACATTGTTTGCATCTGCTGGGTAAAGCCCAAATTGTAGTTGAGCCTTTCAGAAGGTGTGCCATACACCCCTACATTGTACACCTCTCACTACTAACAAAAATTGACTCGTGATGGATAAAAGATTTAAATCTAAGACACAAAAAAAATTCTAGTTTTTATTTTTAAAAGTATGATCTGGAAATTTAAAAAATCTTCTCTGTCTCTACATATCATTCAAACATATGGCATACAGTTATAATAACTGTTTTCATCACTTTTTGTGATAATTCTAACATCTATGCCAGTTTTGATTGATTGCTTATCCTTTTCATCATGGGTCATATTTTCTTGCTTTTTTTTTTTTTTTTTTTTTTTTTGCAAGACTGTTAACTTTTTATGGTATTCCAGATATTGTAATTTTTACCTTGCTGAGTAGGGAATGTTTTTGTATTCCTATCAGCATTCATAAACTGTGGTCTAGGATGTGGTTAAGTTAGTTGGAAACAGTCTGATCCTTTTTGGTCTTGTTTTTGAGATTTGTTAGACAAGACTGGAGCATTATTAGTCTAGAACTTTTTATTTTCCACTTCTGAGGCAAAATCCTTCTGTGTACCAAATTGTGAAGTTTTCTAATCTTTCCTGTGGGCATATGGCCTATTTCCAGCCCTGTGCTGTGGCAGGCATTTTGACCTCTAATCCTATTAGGGGTTCTTTCCTCAACCTTTGGTAGTTTCCTCACATGTATTTGCTGATCACTACTCAGCTGAAGACCTTCTGCCATACTTAGTCCTGAGAACTCTAGCTGCTGTGACTTCCTAACACTGTTAGTTTTATCTCCTCAATTCTGGGAGAGCTCTGGGCTCCACTTGGCTTCCTCTTTCCTGCATCATGGCCTGCAACTCTGAAGGCAATACTCTAGGCAATTAAAAGGCTCAGCTCATTTGTTTCCTATCTTTTAAGGGGCAATTATCTTTCATTGCCTGTGGTCTAGTATCTGGACACTCATTATTTAATATATTTTTTCTTTTTCTTTCTCCTTTTAGTAATTTCAGGCAGGAGAGTAAACCTAGTACCTTTACTTCATCTTGGTTGAAAGCGGAGGCACATTCACACTTAAAAAATTTTTGATGCATATAACCAAATTGTTCTTCAGTAATATCAGTTAATAAATGACAGAGCTGTTGAACCCAAGGTTATTTATCTTCAATGGCTATCATTTTATTAAAATGTGTCTATTTAATAAGTGGCAAATATCATTTTTTGATATGCCATTCTTTTAATCACCAATGCTACCTAATGTACTTTCAACTTTTTATCTGACATCTGCATCTCCTCTTTGGTAGTATTGACTGTTCACAGCCTTCAGAGTAGTTTTGTTAGTTTTGAGGAGTGCTAACGACTCTGAGTCAGCACCAAGGGCAGAGAGGCCAAGCACTTTGGATCCTTGTTCCTGCTCTCTGTGCAGAGGGGCTGTGGAACAACGAGGGGGTGAGGTGCAGTGGAGATGTGAAGCCAAGGAGCTTTGAAAGCCAGAGGGAGTCTGTTACCTAATGCAGAGTATAAATTAACTAGCTTTTGTTAACAGCAGAGTGTAATTAAGGTCTAAGAACCAAACTGTATTCACAGTTCTTTCCAACAGTGGACTGCCTGTGTGTGTTTGCAGGTGGTAACAAGTGATGTGGATGTACTGGCAACCTTGTGGAAGTGCTGCGGGGGGTTGGGAAATGGAACTGTGTTGGTCAGGTCTGAGATTACTCAGATTAGTGTCTGCCTGAGAAAAATAAAACTTGGTATTTAAAATAAAGTTCTGCTCATACTCAGCCCATTTCATTGGGAAAGATACTATACAATTTAGCTGGTTTGCCGTGTCACCTTGCCTCAAGAAGCAGACAAAGACAAGTAGAAAACGGGTTGTCTGACAGGGTCACTTCAACAAACTTTCCAAGTTCTTTTTAACAGCCTCCATGCTCTTTGATATACTAAATCTAATACAGTGTGGGCAAGAGTGTTTTATATTCCCATGATGGCAATTCCCAAAGTGAACAAATATTTTTCAATGAAACTGACAGTTATACTTCATTTGGCAGATGAAGTTATAATTATCTGTAGACTGTCCAATATCAAACTTCTCAACCATCTTTAAACAAGAAATCTGTATGCCAAATTACAAGGTTGGAGTAATACAGAAACATATGTATCCACATATATTCACACATATTCCAGGGCCGTTATAGGTTTGTGCATTTACCATGAAGAATTAGGAGAATGGTCAAGGCAATTCCAGTGGTTGATTTGTGTATTAGATTGTTCATGCTGTCAGAACAAAATGCCACAGAGTGAGTGACTTAAACAACAGAAATTAATTTTCTTATGGTTACAAAGCCTAGAAGTCCAAGGCCAAGGTACTGGTAGAGGACCCTCTCCCAGGCCAGCTTCTTTGCTGTGTCTTCACATGGCCTTTTCTCTGCATGTACAGCACCCTGGTGTCTCTTCCTTTTCTAAGGACGCCAGTTCTGTTGGATTAGGTCCTATCCTTTAGACTCATTGAATCGTAATTGCGTCTTTAAAGGCCCTAACTCAATATAGTCACATTAAGGATTAGGGCTTCAACATATGAATTTGTTGAGGGAGGGAGGAAAACAATTTAGGCCATAGCAATTTGTAAGGGAGTTCTTGTACTTTTAAGAAGATAGAGGAACAAAACTTCATCTGCCAAATGAAGTTAAATTGTTTGAGGTCTCCTGATGTTTCTAGAAAGAAAATTACTAAGGAGATATGAGAGTCTTGATATTTTAGCCCCTGACTATAGGCATAGTGGTGGATTTGGGAGGAGTATTATCTTTGGGAACAAGAGAATTCATCAAAGCACAGGAAACATCAATGAATCTAGACTCTACCTCTAGAGATATCATGGAATCTTGTGATTTTATTTACTTCTTTAAGGCAACTCTAGGGAGACTTAAATGATGTATATGGGTTCCCTAATTTTTGAATCCTGTAGGTCACAATGTTTAAGAAAATAAAAGTCATCATAGATAGACATATTTATCAAAAACTAACCAGTTAGAAAATTAATGAGCACTTAAACGTTATTTCCTGCTGAACACTAACATCTATCCAGTGGCATGCTGACGCTGGCTCACAGGGGCTCTCAGAGTCAATGCATACATCTCTTTCTAATCCCCAATTCAGTAACATCACGTTGGTAGCCTACAATCAACCACAATGGAATATTTATACTATGGCATTTAGCCAACACTATAATCAGAGTTTTTTGTTTTTCTGAGAACTTATTAAAAATTTACCAACAAATTGCTGTATCTATTTATGCCCATTGGGTTAATATCATTGCTGGACTATTTATTGCCTATTGTTGAAAATACCTAAAAGATTATAAAATTAGTCTTAAACAAAAGGCAGAGTGAAATGTTGTATCTTGCAAAAGACATCGATGAAAGTGATGTTGGGCGACTGTTCAAACACACACATGATCATTGACAAATAAAGATGTGAGAGTTCGGTCAGTTATGGGGAAATTAACCGAACGCATACTTAAATGCGATGAGTTACACATCAAACTGTGAAGAGAGGCCTTAGTGAAAAAGTGACAAACCCTGAAATATTTTCTTCAAATCATCTTATTTATGGCACAATAGTACCCTCAAATTATATCTTCATTGATGCTATCAGATAATTATTTTAAAAACTTTTCACCCCAACAAATTTTTAAAGTGCTTTATTATATATATATGACACGAGTTATTATAAAATAAAATAACAAATTTTAATAATTTTAATTTCATTTTAACATAAAGTTCAAGTTAATTTTTGTTATGTAAATTTTAAGTGAGTTTTCTTAAGGTATCCTTTTCTAAGTTCCAATTATGTTCAGATAATAAGAAATTTAAAGTGTTTATTGAGCTTCCATCCATCCATTCACCATCATTCATTTATTTATCAAACATTATATATTAGATATTAGTATTCTTTGGAAATACCGAGATGAATAAGATAACGTTCTTGCCATGAAATGTTCTATTTAGCATGAAGAGAGATGAATAATTAAATTTCAGTACAACTAGAGAGGAAATGACAGTGAGATCATATATAAGGTCATAGAGGTTTTTTTTTTTTTGTTTTTTTTTTTGAGACAGAGCTTTAAGCTGTTGCCCTGGGTAAAGTGCTGTAGTGTCACCGCTCACAGCAACCTCAAACTCTTAGGCTTAAGTAATTCTCTTGCCTTAGCCTCCTGAGTAGCTGGGACTACAGGCACCCCCACGATGCCCAGCTATTTTTCTGTTACAGTTGTCATTGTTGCAACTTTAGCTGGCTGGGGCCAGATTTGAACCCTCTAGCTTCAGTGTATGTGGCTGGTGCCCTGCTGACTGTGCTACAGCTGCCACTGGTCATAGAGGTTTCATAGTGAAAAAAATGATGGGGCTAGAAGGAACCTGAGATAAGAAAGACTGTATTCAAGCATCAACATCGCCCCCTATGAGAAGCCTTCTCTGAATCATTAGCCTGGCTTGGGTGTGCCTCCTCTGTGCTCTGACGGCACCCTATTGTAATTGTAGTCTTATTTGTTTGTCTATGTAGTCTAAATGCATCCTGCGAACAGAGATAGATTTTATATTCCTAGAATGTAGCAAAACTCAGCTACCTGCTTGGTGCTCAGTTGAATATAATGAGAAAATGAGTAATTGAAGGATGAAAAGCATTGAGAAGGTATTTCTTATGAGGCGTGTCTTAGTTAGTATGGACTGCTATAACAAAATAACATAGCCTAGATGAATTAAACCACAAATACTTATTTCTCACAGTTCTGGAGGGTGGAAAGTCTAAAATTGAGGTGCTGGCATATTCAATGTCTGGTGACCTATTCACAGATGACCATCTGCTGGCAGAGAGAGAGCGAGAGATGGATAAATAGATATATTACCTCTTTTTATAAGGGCACTAATTTCATCATGGGGGCCCCACTCTCATGACCTCATCTAAATCTAATTATTTTCATAAGGCCCTACCTCCAAACACCATCACATTGGGATTTAGGTCTTCAACACATGAATTTGTGGGGAACAAAAATATTTGATCTATAGGAAGGAATTTGAAGAATGAATATGATTTTCCCAGAAGTAGTGGTGATTCAGGGTGGAGAGTGAAGGCAGAAAGATTTAGTATTCAAATACAAGGAGCCATGAAACAGCATACAGCATGGCAAGTTTAGGAAACTGTGAGTAGTTTTTGTAATTTTTGAAATTTAGGACAAGAGAGCAGTCAGAAAGAAGGCAGGGACCACGTTCAGTAGCTTATATTTTACATAATTTTCTTTGCAAGAAATGAAAGTTATTCAAAGTTTTCAAGTAGATAGCACATCTGCATTTAAGAAACATCACTCTCTGGGCAAGTGGAGAATGAATTGGAAATAGCGTCAAATCCAAAAGTATCCTCTATCCAGTATGGGAGCTATTGCGTAGTCCAAGGGAAAGACAGTGGAAGTTTGACCTAAGATTTTGTTGGGTGGCAGTGTTGATTATTCCTTGTAGATTAGCAGAAAGTGGAGAGGGAGAAGCTGGTAGAGATTATCCCACTGTGAGAGGGAGAAATAGTTCCCGAATGTATATTTGGCCTGGATTGTAGTCTTGGGTACTTTGGATAGAGGTATATTACCCAGCAATTATTGAAGGCTTACTAAGGGCTGACATTGTTGAAGATCTTTATGCAAATTAGTACATTAGACCCTCAGAAATGAGCATAGAGCTTGATTTCAAACCAAGTTTGACCCCAAAAGAATGTTCTTGAACCTTAATCTCTGTTGTCTCCCTTAAAGAGCTAGATAAATTGAACTGAACGCTTGTGTGGAGATTTGGTGGGGAAGTTAATACCCTGAGAGACCAGATACCATGTATATACACATAGACTTTTGAGTATGTACAACTTACACTCAAGTCTTGGGGAAGGAGCATGCAGTTTGGATTCTTTCAGTGCAAACATGGTGTTTGCAAGATGTTGCTCGGGAATCGACAGCTGTGAAAGGACAGGAGAGGGAGCAGGAATGAGAGGAGGAAAAGGCATCTCTGGTCGGACCTGACAAAGTCTTGGTCAGTCTAGGTTAAGCAGTGCACATCAGAGTTGTGCGGCATTGGGTGGAAATGGTTGTCCTTTATACACCCATGAGAAGGACCTGATCTCAGGTGAGGGGCTCGGGGCAACTGAGGCAGCACCTGGGAGTGCTCAGAGGGGGCTGGGCTGCACTCCTCAAGCTGATGTATCTATGTCACTGCCATCAGTGTAAAAGTTAATCTGATCCTTTGGGGGGAATCAGACAGCCTTAGTTCAAAGCTTGCCTCTGACAAGGGTAGATTACCTGATTTCTCCATGCCTCCCTTTCCTCATCCATAAAGTGTG
Organism: Loris lydekkerianus; assembly: GCA_963574355.1. NCBI lineage: Eukaryota > Metazoa > Chordata > Mammalia > Primates > Lorisidae > Loris > Loris lydekkerianus. Next base: position 28,253 of record CAUYPK010153355.1, on the reverse strand, counting down.
TGTGTCTGGCAGAGTGTGCAGAAGATTAAAAGAAATAATACTTGTTAGAGTGCCTGGCACACAGTAATCTTAGTCATGATTCAAAAGACATGATGCACTTTTAAAATCTGAATGTTCTATATTGAATGGCTGAAATCCTTTACTTAAAACATTTTTTTTGCCAAATTGTGTTTTCTTTATATAGAACTAAAAATGCAAACATTGATTCTATGTGACACAGTTTACATTAATTGACCTTAGTTATTGTAGGAGAAAGAGAAATAAGAGATTGTTGTGAATACTTTTTGAAACATGATGGAAGTGAAGACATCACGATGACTAACTTAAAAGTGAAAACAAATTTATGAAGATGCTTCCCCAAATTCATTTCATTCCCTTCCTTTTTCAATCTCTGAAAGGAAGAGTAGGCATCGTCATATTGTCTGAGCTCACCTATCCTGTGGAGGTTTGTCTGAGTAGACGCTGTTTGTGGGGTTTCCCTGGTTGTTACCCATAAGTATATTTTTCCCCCCTGTCTAGGTGGATGTTTCTTAAGAACAGAAACTGTGTCTTAATCTTCTTCTGGTAGCTCCTAGCCTGAAGTGTGGACTTGCACGTTGTCAGTTAGAGTGTAACGAAGTGAGCAGGTCATTTAGACACCCTCGAGACTGATTTAGTCTCTCACCAAGGAGTGCGGCTGACCATAATTTTCCAAAGCTCAGGTTTCCAGATTTCTTCCCAAATCTATCCTGTTTACATTCCAACATTTGGCTCCATAATTCAATAAATACATATCAAATCAGTCATCTGTGGTAGGAGGCTAGATAATAGTCGGTGGCCAAGATCCTCTTTTTTAAATGTGGACTTTTCATTGAGTAGAAGATCTCTATAACATGGCTCTTGAGGGAAATGCATTCCCTTCCTTTTTCTGCGTGTACAGAGCAAGCATCTGTTCTCCTGGACACGACTCTAAAGCTATGGGAGCTGAGAGATATAAAGTTGGATCCACGATGGGCAGCAGACTGTGCCTGGCTCGGGCAACCTGGCACTGGCTGAAACCACTCACAGGCCTGCCAGGACCAGGCATCTGGATGTGGTGGTTGGGGAAGGGGGGGAGAGGAGGAAAGAAGCAGAAATCCCAGGTGTGTACGTGCACAGGTACTCATGTCCATGGCTTGTCAACATTGTAGTAATAATAACAATTATATCTTTTTTTTTTTTTTTTTTTGCAGTTTTTGGCTGGGGATGGGTTTGAACCTGCCACCTCCAGCATATGGGGCCGGTGCCCTACTCCTTTGAGCCACAGGCGCTGCCCAACAATTATATCTTTTAAAGAGTAAATTAGCATCCAAGAGACTTTGCCCCACATCCTGCCGTTTTCCTCCCACCATCTCGGAAGCAGGAGGGAGACCCTTTTCATTCTGTGTCTTGGTCTATTCATTCCTGCTCCTCACTCCACCTCTTTTGTAGTGTAGGGATCTGGGTGAAAACTGCCCTTTTTCCTTGGTTGGTTGGCTGAAAGATCGACTCACAATTATGATAGATTAATAAGAGAAAGGTTTATTTCCAAATACCAGGTGCATGGGGGGAACCCCAAGAACTATTACCCAAATTCTCAGTGATGGTCAGAGACCTTTATAGATGCCTTTTGGAAGGGAGGTGGGGGGAGAATGTGGAGAGTATAGGTGCAGCTAATGGTTGCTGTAAGAGGTGTGGGCAGACGAGTGGAAACAGATTGATTTGCAGATTAACTTGAGTTACAGGGATAGTCCTTCAAATGACCTTGGGGCCAGGTCTATTAGCATGTAATAAGGAAGTCAGCAGCTCCTTCTGATTCCCAATCAGGTTACTCAGGTTTTATATAGAGGAAAGGCCTCCCCTTCAATGCTTCCTGATCACGAATGGCCTGTAATTCAAAATATTCTTTATACTAGAGTCATATTTTGGGGCAACATTTCCTGAGCTCCTTCATTTGGGACTCACAAGTTTCTCTACCTCCTGCATGAACAGATAGGACTTTTAAACACGGCCTGCTTCTAAGGGTGCAAGCCTTATTCACCACCTCTTCTACCGCACAGGCCTGGAGCTCTATCTCTCTTGGTCTGAAACGCCCAGGGGCTACTTTAGTTCACAGGCAAAACGGTGTTATTCTAGTTTCCCCACATCGCCTCATCATTTTCATTTTCCCTAGTGATTTTTATTTAATACAAGAGTACCGTTTTAAAAGGCATTTTGAAGTCTTTAAAGGCTAATTATGAATACTTTGGGAAGTACACTATTATGAAATGAATAGCCTTATAGACCTGGGTAAAGCGTTCTGGTGACTCAGGGGGCCCCTGGGCGTATTTCAGTGGGTTTCTCTGGCTTCTCACAATACAGGGTTGTCTGAAAAGGGGAGGAGCAGCCCAGGTGATAATTACATAGACTGCGAGTGTGGTAAAAACCAGCTCTGGAAAGGCCTCCTCTGGGATACTCTGGCTAGAACAGCTCTAATTTTGTGCCTTTTTCTCTGACCTGGGGGGCTTCCAATTGGATTTGCCGGAGGCACCCTCTGGCGATTCCAGCCTTGGAGGGTCCTCTCTGCCCCGCAGTTGGCTGGGCTCCTTGGTCCAGCAAAGCCCCACGGGCTGCTCACAGACTCCGGGCTGTGAGTCCCGGCTTTTGAAGGGAAGTAGATATTGCAAGCCCTGGCAAATCTGTTTTGGTACCTGGCACTCGTTCCCGGAAACAGGCAGCTGTCCAAGCAGGAGGGGCATGGACTGGGAACCCGGGGAACTAGGTTTGAAAGCTGCCTCCTCAGTGGTGAGCGGTGGGACCATCAACCCACCCCTTCTGCTTTCTGGGCTCTGGTTACTTCAGCTTTAAAGTGAGAGAATTTTACGAGGGCTCTGAGATCTCATCCAGCTCTTAAAATGTGTAATGTTTTTTAACTCTGGGCACACATTAAACCCAGCGGGGCAGCTTTCCAGACATGCAGATGCCCAGGCCACCCCCTCCTCAGAGATTCTTACTGAATTGGGCTGGGGTAGGACTGAGGCCCAGGGGCAGATCCGGATTTGGGGGCCCTGAAGAACATGGGGTACGAGGGCCTTCGTTAAGAAGAACAAGTTAATACCTTACTCTTCCAAATGCTGGGAAAGCGTGACTTTGGGATCACATTGCTGGGGTCCCTCCGGTCCCAGAGCCTGTCCCCGAAGGTTAACGTTATTGCTTCAGAGTAAATCTAGGGGTGCTCAAGCATCAATATAGTATAAAATTCCCTCACGTGATTCCAACATGCACAATTCCAGTGTGCAGCTCTCTGGGGAAGATTTTGAATCCTAAAGTTAGTACCCAGATGCTGAGTGTGAAAGCATGTGGTAACCCATTACAGCCCTGCTTGGAAGGCCCTTGTCTGAAAATCTCCCCTCTGTACATTTCTCTCCTAAATCCCACTCACCACTAAGATGGGCATTGGAGATCACCTCCTCCAGGAAGCCCTCCCTAATTCTCTACTCAGCTGCTCTCTTTTGCCTGCCTCAGACCCACACAGGGTCTCTGACAGGGCTCTCGCCACACTCTATTACAACTCTTTCTTTACACTTCTTCCTCCCCTACTAAACTGTAAACTCCTTAGATGTCTTGGCAGCCTAAGAACCTAGCATGGTACCCGGACCATGAGCCTTCATGAAAAATATGACAGAAATTGTGAAGTATTATTATTTGTATACAGGAGGCTTTCTCTACCTTCCTTCTTACATTATATTTTCAGGGTTATTCTTTCAATAACCAATAAATGTACCACCCTTGAAATCCAGGCAGAATCTCCTTGTCTACAAATATAAGCATTTAACTCCCTATCAAATATCTAACAAAAACCTACATAAACCATTGCTGCTGGGGTGGGAGAATTTTGTCACAGCGTATGGGTGTATCGGACAGGATCCTGGTAAGAACCCAAGGCCAGGCTCTGCTAAGATTCTGAAGATAGCCTAAGGGGAGGACATTTGCCCTCCGGAGTCCTGCTGGTCACTCCCATATCGCCAACCAGCTGAAAGCTAGAGGAATGGGCCCGGGGATCCTGGACCTAGGGTCAGATCCCCAGACACTCACTCAGAGTTAGGTGTGTATAAGAGGAGAATGAATCTGGGGATGGAAGATAAGACTGGAAGACTGGCACGATGAACTGGGTGATGTCATGTTGTGAGGAAGGAGGAAATAATTGGATGTCGTCTATATTTATAACAAGAAGATGTAGTTTAAAATAGTTCTGCTGAACTTCTTATTCAAAGGGGAAAAAAGTATCAAAATTGGGGCAGACTATAACTAGCTAAAACTGAGGAGAGAAAGCACAAAGCTGTCCGTGTGGTCAGCTGCTATGCAGCAGTGTTGGCTTCCACCTTCCTGCTCCTCCCCTCATTTCTGAGATGTAATTACTCGTTTCTACTGAAATCTTATTCCTCACCCCAAGGTCCCACAGCTCTTGGCACCGATTTCTTTCCCCCCCACCTCCCAGTCACATCAGAGAGTTCTAAGAGATTCCCCTTCCCAGAGTAAGGACCAGAACTGGTCTGCCTGGACATGCCTTACACCTCTGGTCCTATGCATGGCTGCTGCTCCCATGGACCGTCAAATTGGGGTCCATAGTCTCCTACTCAGCCTGGAACACCATCATCCCCCTGGAAGGGGGAGGGAACACTGCTGCAGGCTCTGGGCACCACAGGAAGGCTGGGCTCGTGGAGGACTGTCTGAGCCTCAGGCACTGAGGAGCACAGGTGCCTGCAGTGCTGGAGGAGGCCAGGAGGGGTGCCCTCCTCACAGCTGCTTCTCACCCCCTCTGCCCAGTTTACAGGTCCTCTGTCAGTTCCTGCTCACCTTACTCACCTGCCTCCTGTACGTAGGGAGTCCTGGGCTTTCTGTTGCCTGGGTCCACCATTTCCCCCGAGTTCGGCTGCCCACCCCCAGTCCTCTCTGCCCCTCTCACTGTGGTTTCTCCACACATGGGAGGTGACAACATAACGTGCCGGTAGATGGAATCCTTTTTGTTCCTCTGGTTCTTCAAGTCTGTAGGGGAGAGAGTCAGAATAAAAATGTGACTGGCCCTCATCCCTTTTGACTTATATGGTCTCTTAAGCTTGTGGTTAAGACTAGGATCAGGAACGGAGAACCACATCTGTCAAGGAGATAGTGTTTTTCTCTTCAGCTTTCTAGAAAGAATGAGAGGTTCTCATAGAGTTAGAGCCAGGCTCTCAGTAGAGCTAGGGAAAAGCAAAGAATCCTCTTGGCTAAAATTGAGAGAGGAACTCAGAAGGAGCCAAGAAACCAGAGTGGGTGAGGCTGTGTCTGCTGGCGAGGACGTGAGGGGGACCCCCGTGAGAGAAGAGGGGCCAGGCATGGGGTCCTGTGCCTGAGCCCGCCTGTGCAGGAGAGTGGCCCGAAGCCTCTTGGGCCTGGGGCTGTGAAAACATTTCCTTCCTACTTTTGGGGATTGTGAGTCATGGGCTGTGGGCATGGAATGACTCCAAGGGACCAGGGAACCACTGCATGTGTGTATCAGGTGCCCTGCCAGACAGAGAGTGCCTGGAGGGCTTCGTGTTATCTCAGTAATTCAGTAGAACAACACCTGATGCTCAGGAGGTGCTAAATGAACAGTGGCCAGGTGAATGAATGAATGAAGAGCAAAAGCAGAAGATATTGCTTTAAATTTCTCTTTAAACCCTGTGGTAAAAGTGCTCACTAGCTGGCCTGTTCAGCAGGTAGAGTTTTTCTTTCTAGGTACTGGTGGGAGAATGTGCCAAAGCATGGTAAGTCCCCCTGCCCTCTACCCCTTTACAACTTCTCCTCCCACAATAAAAGGTAACCTGGGACTGTTTGGTGTCCCACCCAGCCTTCTGAGCTCCCGGTTCCAAACATGTGTCTATTCCCTGAAGCCCTGTGCCTGAGAAGTGCTCCCTGAGGACTGTGAGTATGCCTTGTTTTGTTATTCAGCTCTCATGTCCAAGGCTATAAAACCTGGCCCAGAGATATGGACAGGGGGGTGTCCTGAGTGCTTTGGGCATGTGCTCTCCCAGGAAGAGCCTTCCAGAAATCTTTCTCCTTCTATCTGGGGGACAATTGTGAATGATAATCATTCCCATGACAAAATGGTGGCCCTTAAAAGGCTGATTAACATAACCCAACCAGCACTGGGTACATAGCCATGAAAACCAATGACCCTGCGGCCTCCTCCAACTCAGAGGCTCCTTGACTCATAGGGGTGGGGACTCAGAGGGCTCCAAGCATATTTTAAGAGGTTTGGGAGCATTTCCTCTCACTACTGGATCACCGCCTCTCACTACCACAGAAGGGAGGCTCTGCTCAGGTGATAATTGCCTTGAACTTGAGTCTACTGAAAACTGGCAAGAAAATGCTATTGCAGTCAGTGAGTTTTCAGTGCTTGAAAAGACAGGATGGAAAGCTAGGGCTCTTAGAGATGCAGTAAAACCTGACTTAACAACTGGGGCTGGGAAATTGAGACCCAGCAGAGAATGAGACCCAGCAGAGAATCCTCAGGCTTCCAGAAGTCCAGACCTAGTTAGTAAGCGTGAAACCACGGAGGGGATTTAGTGTGATAGTTCGAAGCAGGACCTATAGCCTCAAACTTCTAGCTGAGCTACTTCTGTTTGTACAGTCATGGGCAAGGTCCTAGCTTCTCTGAGTTTCAATGAACTCATCCTCAAAAGGAAGATAATCATGGTATGTACTTCATAGGTCGTTCTGAAGATTAAACAAAATAGCACAGTGCCTGGTAGGTAATAAATGTCTGATAACACTCACTTCCTTCCTCAACACTCAGTGGGAAGCCAAGGTGAGCCATGGTTGGTCAAAAAACTCTTCCTGAGCGCTTATTTTAAATAAAACATTTTCTTCTTTTCTCACCCCTGAAATTAATAAACAAAGACAGACTAAGAAAATACATAAACCGCAACTGGAGGGTTGATTGTTTTACCAATGTGTAGCAAATTTTTGCAGAACCACAGTGTTTAAGGAGTACCCCAGGGCCATAGTAAGATACCACTGGCAGCCACTCACAAGCTTGCACTAAGTTCCTAGGTGGGATTACAACACGGCCCAGCAACATGACAAGTCCTGCCCTCGAGAAGTTCATAGTCTAGGTGGAAAGACATTCAAACATATAAGGTTGGCACTAGGATGAAGGCATGAATGAAGTTGTGCTTAAACCCTCTTGTCTCAGAGTCATCTGGAAAACCCGTTAAAACACAAATTCTGTACTCTGTCTCCCCTGATCCTGGGTCAGGATTGGGCCCAACCCTGAACTTACATTTCTAACAAACTTCCAGAGATGCTGCTCTGCTGTTCTCTAGCTGTTTGAGGAGCACTGTTATAATAGAAGTCAGAAGTTATGGGGTTATTTATAGATGAGGGAGAGGGTAATTTTTTTGGGGGGTGGGGGAAGGGTTCTATCTGGAGTGACTTCATGGAGGGAGTAGTACTTAAGCAAAGCCTAGAAGTATGGGTAGAATTTCAGCAGGCGGCAACTACAGGAAGTGTTTTCACAGAGAGAAAATACTAAAAAGTCAGAAAAAATGAAGAATATAGTCAGCAAGCTGAGGAATACCAGGGTGCATGTGTTGGGGAAGGGAGGGTGATAGGAAGCAACGCTGGGCATTGGTTTCCAGAAGACCTGGGTTCTCAGGCTGAAAAGGTTGAGCTTATTTTGTGCATCAACCCATCCCCAATCTTCTTGGCACCAGGACTCATTTCATGGAAGACAATTTTTCCATGGACTGGAGCAGGGGAGGGAGGAGTGGTTTGGAGATGATTTAAGCACATTACGTCAACTCACTTGCCACTATAAAGCCTGTCACTAGATGCAGTTTAATTGTCACTTACTGCTCCCTGATACAGTTTTGATGTGTCTGCAAGCAATTGGTTATGGTCTCTGCAGTCAAAGCTCTTTGCCAATCATAATCTGTATTTGTTGCTGCTCCCCGGTGCCAGCATCACTGCCTCAGCTCCACCTCAGATCACCAGGCTTTAGGTTCTCATAAGGAGCCTGCCACCTAGATCCCTTGCCTGTGCGATTTACAGTAGGGTTCCAGCACTTATGAGAATCTAAGGCTGCCGGTGATCTGATAAGAGGTGGAGCTCAGGGGTTGATGCAAGAGATGGGGAGCAGCTGTAAATATGGATGAAGCTTTGCTTGCTTGCCTGCTGTGCGACCCAGTCCCTAACAGGCCAGGGACCATGGCTGTGGGGTTGGGGACCACTGCTGTAAATGACAGGAGTCACCAAGTATTTTTGAGTATGGAAAATGCTCATCCATTTGATGACCCGAGGACTCATGTCTCAGTGTGAGATGGGTTAGAGGAAGTAATGAGGACTGGGCCAAAACAGGTGGCCCACAGATTTGTGTAATTCTTTAAGAGGAAAAGAGGTCCTCTGGAAGCCCAACCTTGGCCAGTGGAAGAATAGAGTAGGCTTCAGACAAGAAAGGCAGGTGGATTGAATATCATTATGATTTTTAAATTAAATTGTATGTGGTAGAAGAGAGAGGGCAACAAGTTAAAGAGGAAACTAGGGAACGGAGCCTAAGAACTGATGCTGGTAGAAGAGAAAGGGGCTTCAAGGGGAGGGAAGATTTAACAAGGAAGATCAAGACCTTGATTTTGTACCTACTGAATCTGAAGTGCCTACATGTAATGTAGTAGCTTGCATTGCAAGCCCAGCTTCAGCACAGAGGCTGGTGGTGGGCATTTGTACCTGAATGTGTCACATGGAAATGGTGGAGACGCGGAAAGTAGATGACATCATCAGCCAGAACACACAGAGTGAGGAGAGAAGGATGTAAGCAACCGAATCTTGGGGAATGTTGACATGTAGGTGGTTAGTGGAAGAGGAGCCAGCAAGGAAGACTCAGGGGGAGTGGTCTGGGAGGTGACGCTGTGGAGAGGTGGTTGAATGCTGCATCCAGAACCAGGATGAAGGGGAGACTGGGAAGGTAGAGGTTCACAGAGGTAACAACTGTTACACAAGCCTAGAGGGAGGAGAGAGGAGGAGCCACTATGTGCGCTTTCCAAGGTGGGGCATGATCCAGGCTGCAGGGAGTCAAGGAATGAACAGGGCTGAGGAAGTAGAAGAAGCGAGTGTTGAGTGGTGACAGGAGGAAAATGGAACAGCCACTGGAGAGGGAGACAAGGTCACGGGAGGGGTTTGTTGTCTTTTGGGGATCTGGGGACTGAGCATGTGTGGAGGCCAAGTGGAAGGAGCCAGCAGAGAGGGAAAGATTAAAGAGGTAAGAGAGAGAGGTGATTGATGCTGCAGGTCTGGGGTGAGCAGAGTGTGGGATGGAAAGCTCTGAGACAGAAGGACCACTTTAGAATGACGTCCTCTGGGTGATCTGGCAACAAGACTGCCTTGGATGGGGTCCAAGCAAGGCTCTCCTTTTACTAAAGCAGACAGCCTGGTGACCCTCACATAGCCCCGACATCCTCAGATGCAGAGGTGGTGTCTGCTGTTCCCCAAAACCAATCTCTCCACTTTCAGTCATTCAAAAAGAACTGAAGGCTAAATTACAATCTCAATATTCCAATTTTCCAACAAATTTATCTCCATCTGGGTTTGGCAAATCAAGGAGTCTTTTCCTTCACTTGGATCCCTGAATTTAATTAGCCAACTTCCTCCTTTCCTTCTGAGAGCCAGAACACAGACCTTATTTCTCTCCTTCCCTTCCTAGCTTTTACTTATCTAAAGTAAGGGACCTATGGGAAGTTTCAGCTGCTTTATTTCAGCTGGTCCCTCGTAGCCCCCTGACTGTGGGTTAACCTTCTCTGGCTCCTCCGGAACCCCTTGCAGGAAGGTTTGCTAGGTATTCTGATCTACTAACAGGTCCCTTAAGGGGAAGTCCACCCTGTCATAGTAGATCTTACTGCCTAACACCTAGTGTTAAGTCCTACACTTTGCTGAGCTCAGCCAGGACACCACTGGAAACACATGTTCTGGGGTCCCAGAGAGGTTGTCTATATCTCAAAGAATAATGCTAAACAGAGTACAAAGCTGTCTGGAATAGAAGGCTTTCGGGCTTTATTTCAAGAGTTCTTTTGTTTTCTAAAAGTTTCTTCGGGAGGGAGTAGCTCTGTGACTAAGCAGGAGTAATGAATAAAATGTGTTTGCTTCTTAGATTTTGTGTTTTTTTTTTTTTTTTCTTTCCAGGTAGTATTATGGCGTTATTAATCTCACCTTGGCATTGGTCCACATGCTAATGCTTTTTTAAGGGGATGTTATTAGTTTGAACGACAGAAACATGTTCTGTATCCTTCATAGAAGTTCATTAATCTCTGTGTTCTTAAAACATTTTCTTAGACATCAAATTCTGTTCCATACCATTTCCACAACCAGAGCCCTGCAAGTTGTAAATCTGTGTCATCTTTCATGTTAAATTGAAGATATCAGGAGAAAGAAAATGGCCAAACATGATTAGGAAGATGGCAAGGGGGGCATGGACGTCTGCTCTAAGTCATAGCTTCAAAATTTTATTATAACCCAAATGTGAGGAGTTTATATCCTACTGTCTTCAAGTTTTATGTGAGCTTTAAAAATAAGATATTCATGAAAAGCATGAGAAACATAGATTTAATAAAAGAGAATGAGCTTTAACATTAGAAATGGAGTAACCAATATGTATTTTGTACACTTTAAATATATGGTTTTTGGTGTAATAACATTGATATCAAGTGTTTATTCTTCTATTTTCAAAAGTGTTGGTCTTGGCCAATCTTCCTGTTGCAGTGATGAAAAATACTTCATATCTGCTCATGAGATGCAGTAGTCATTTTGTCTGGGTGGACATGGTCATTCACTAAAATGATTCAGCAAGGACATAAGGGAAAGAACTGTCCCCTTTATGCTGTTTCAAATCTTCCAATGGGAAGAGCAGGTTCACAGGGAGACGAGGCACAGGTGTCAGAGTTGGACTGGTTTAGATCAGGGTTCTGTGAGTCTGTCATCAATTCACCTACTCTCCCTGTGTTGCTTTCCTCTTCTGTAATTAGGAATTAGAGTAGTAGTAACCTACCCTGAACAGCATGGCAATGAATAATTTAACATAGCAGAGTATTGCAATGGATGCTGTGGGTACTCCACGCAGATCCCTTTTGCAGGGCACCCCCACCCCACCCCACCTGCTGCAGGGTTGGGATCCTAAATGCTCTTGCCTGTACCTTTCCCAAGGGCCTTGCCCTTGGCTGGTAGGTGCTGTCTTGCTGGGGACACTTGCTATATGCTCTACCAACCCCACCCTCCTGGAGGTGGTACATAGCCAACGACTTACCCATTCAGGGTTATAAGAGCCTGCACTTTTGCTTTGGTAAGGAATAAACACCGTGGTACCATTGACTGCCCCGAGCTTCCATGGAGTCAGGCTGAGGCTAGGCTTCTGAAGCCACACTAAGCCTGGCTCCTTTCCTTGTCCTGCCCTGCTTCTCTCCTTTCTTGATTTCTCTTCAATGAAAACACTCCCTCACTTGCATAGAAGTCCCTGTGTCAGGCTCTGCTGGGAGACTTGGCCTGAGAGCAGTACTTCAAATAGTGCTTGGTGCTTAGTACTCATTCAAAAATGTTAGCAATTGTAAAGCAATATGTAAACATAATTAAGTTGTAAAAACTTATTTTTTTTTTTTTTGTCTAAGGTTTATAAATTGGAGACTATTGTTTAGAACTGAGTGATGTCCCAACTTGTCATCAGAGCTGAAAAGTAACTCCTTCCACAATCAGCTTGTCCTCTTAAATGTTCTTCTTGCATCCGTGCTTGAGTGCCTACAGAAGATGAATCTCTGAGTTTCCAGGGAGTGGTTGGCACAAGAACTGAGGGCGCACTGCATAGCTGGGGGTGCAAGGCCTGATTGCACAGCAGATGAGCAAGGAAGTCCTCAAGCTTTCAGGGTTTGAGACATAGCAAAAGAGGGAAAGGAGAGGGCTTGGAAGGAGAAATGGTTCAGTTCTTGCTCATTTGTTGAGAGACGAGGAATAGGTTTGGACTCTGGGGCTCAGTTACTTGGAGTAACCAGGTCTGAGCTCTTGTTTTGTTCAAATCATTAGGGCAGGGGAAATTTCTCTGAATAGTAGGAAGGAAAAGGGAAAACTCAAGGAAGAAAGGAGAGGATGGGAATGTCAGCTGTTAGGAAGTGCAGACTCTTTCTACATAGCAGGGGAAGAAGGGAATTATCTGGATTTTGGTTTGTGAACACAGAGAATTCTGAGTAAAGTTTAACTGCTCAGTCATCTGTGATTGAATCACAGTGCTAAATCATCTGTGCTAATGAAGGAGGAAATATCTCCTCTTGGAATGGTTACTACTGAGAGAGAAAAGCCATTGCAAAAAGCTAAGGGAACCAAGTTGCAAGAGCATAACCCCCCAAAGGAACTGGGGCCAAATCCTTGGGTGGCAGTGCACGCCAGAGGTGACCACTAAAACAGGCGGCTGGTCCTGGGAATTTTATATTCAAAAATCTAAATGTAATCTTGAAGAAGTTCTTTTCTATTTGCTATCTCATGATTGGGACATCAGAGCCACCAGGCGTCAATTTGCAGTTCTATTAACATCGATTGGCTCAATAGCCACCTATGCCTTTATCTCCTGGAAGATGCACCATCATAGGTTCGAGATGCCTGTATACAGGCAAAAATCTGGTCTCTGGGGACTTAGAACTAGACATCGATGTGCTTAACTACCATCCTCACCTGGTAGGGTGAAAACAATGGCCATGAGTAAAGATGAGCTCACCTGGATGTAGGATGGTAAAGCTGGCTCTGTCACTGGGATGGGGGAGAGAGGAGGCCTTCCAAGGGTTGCGAGTCCATTCTGGCAAGTCTACTCAGTAGAAGTCCAAGCCGAAAGCGCATTCTCAGGAGCTCTGGCTCCTGATGATTAGAGGGCCTCGTCTCCCCAAGCCTTCGAGTTCCCTGCATTGAGATGATAGCCGCCAGGTATCTGGGACATTCAAAGGTTAGTCATGCATTGTACACATTGTCTTGGTCAACCCTCAACACAATGATTTTATTTCCTCCCCTTTAAATTTTGAGTGAGAAAGCTAAGGTTCAGAGAATGTAACACAGCAAAGGAGTAGAAAAGTCAGCATTTGGACCCAGACCATTTTCTTGAGAGTCTGGCATTCTTCATTAGAGAAAAAAAGGACAGCCCTGCTATAAATATCACCTGAGACAATGCGTCTTTTACCATAAGACAAGCTGTTTTTAGTTTTGATTTATCTCTCGAATACTATTGCGTTTACAAGTGTGAAACCCCCAAAAGGATAAAACTCTCCATACCACCCTTGTCATGTCTGCCATATTCTTTTCTTCCAGTCCCACAGATAACCACAGTACTTAGTTTTTTCCTGGATAGTCTCTTTATGTTCTATAAGGAAATATGAGATTCCTTTAATCTTCTTGGTTTTAACAAAAAAGTTACCATATTATAAAATCATTTAATACCTTCCTCTTTTTTTAACTATACATTTAGAGATCTTTTGGTCTCATTTTACAGGAAGTGCCACATTCTTTTTTATGGATGTATAATATTCCACCATGTGGATATCCTGTCACTTGTTGCAACCATCCCCTATTGATAAAAATCTGGATTATTTTTTTATTTTTTACTATCACAAAATGCTCCAAGGAATAACCTTGTATATTCATCCTTTAGCATATAGACATACAAGGATATCTGTTGGTTAAATTTCTGAAAGTAGAATTGCTAAGGAAAAATATACACATTTGTAATTTTTGTGGATAGTCATCAGAAATTCTGATAAGGGCTCTTACCTGTGGCCTTTAGTTATGATCTCTTTCTGTAAAGGCTATAAGGCAAGGAAGCTGGACTATATTCTTGAAATCTTCCTCTGACCCTTTGGATATGTTATACCAGAAAACAGAGCTGAGACATCTACCTCTCTGCAACCCACCAGAAGAGTGAAACAGAGAAAGTATAGGGGCAGAATGACCAGGGTTTTAACCTTGGCTCTGTCACTTGTGTGATCTTGGGTGGGGGTTTTAACCTCTCTGATCCTCAGCTCTTTGGGAGATAAGAAAAAAATTTGAACCCATCCAAAGTGGTTGTAGTGAAGATTAGAAATAACATGTGGCAAGCCGGTGCTGAATAAATGGTTGCTATTATTTTATAGGATTATCCTAAAACACATGCTTATGAGATGCTTTCTGTGTCTGTGTCACTGAGGGCCCAGTGCCAGCCTCTACCTGGCACCTCTATTAATGACTCATAACCTTAGCTTCCAAACCATCTCCTTGTTGATGGTTTGACGAGGGGTGGTTTGTCACTGTCGTTGATGATACGAAGTTCCTTCTGACCTAGCTGCATTAAGTTCCAACCACACTTGTAACATCAAAGGACCCTGGCTCATCCATTAGCCAGAAGCCATTTTTTCAGTATTTGGTCCAGCACCTAAGCTGGCTCTTTGAAAGCACCAAAGTTTATCTAAGGTCAGATGGGCCTGGAAATCCTACGGATAGGGCCACCCACAGCCACATAGTTTTGTGACAGGTGTCTGGACTCACGAGATGTAAAGACCTACGGGATGCAGACATTTTTAGCTCTGATCTACAGAGTTGCTGCTTCCAATTCTCTACTTTTCATCATTGCTCTATTTTTTGACTCTCATTTCAGCACACAGAGGTCTAAGAGGTCCTTTTGGTGAAAGAAATGCTCTTTGAAATACAGACAACTCCAGCGATGGCTGTAATGCAATGATGAATTACCTTTATGTTTCCTCCTCTTCTGAATCCATTAAAAGGGAGGCATTGAATTCTATCTAGTCAGGACCCTCTTTCCTTTCCTTAATTGGTTTTTAAACTACTTAAATGAAAAGTTGCAAACGAGGCACGTATTAGTTATTCCTCTTATCTTCAGCCCATCCTCAACACCATCCCATCTTCTGCCCTTCAAAGTAGTTCAGCAGCAAAGATGTTCAAAAGCATGAGTCACTCACAGATTGTTCAGGGGACCGAAGGAAATCTGCTAATGGGATTCACAGTTTTTACAGCAGAAAAAAGAGAGGAAATGGGCAATGTGTACACGATTCTTCCGTGTCATTCAGAGTAATGAGATCCTGTAGCAGCGTCTTCCTGAGTTGAAATTGTTGACAATGTATTTGCATATTCATTTTTGGATGCTTTGATCTAGAAATCAGTCATTGGAATCTAACATGTGACAATTGTAGGAAATTGAAAATAAAAGAAAAAATTCTCTCCTGAGCTTATCTCACTAGAGCTTCGACATTTCTATGACCTTGAAAACGAAAGAGGATGAAGGCTAACTCAAACATATTTTGGGTGGTGCGCTCACTGTCTTTAGAAAAAAATCTGATATAGATTTGTGAAGATAATATATCAACCTGCAGTTATGTACAATTTTTGTCTTTTATATCCTTAAGGATTAATTGCAGCCCTTTATATCATCATGGAGATTTGAGTGGAAATGCAGTGATGTATGCCCTGGGTAAAATGGTAGCCACTAGCCACATGTGCTATTTGAATTTAAACTACTTGAAATTAAATCAAATTAAATTTCAAGTGCTCGGGAGCACATACCACATTTCTAGTGCTCTATACCTATGTATACCCATTGGATGGTGCACCTCTGGGGTGTGGAAAGTGCTAGGTGCCTGTGTGAATGATCTAAATCTCTTAGACCAAATATGATGAAGACTATAGTAGTTAATCAGCTAAGCAGCAGCCTCTTACAAAAGGCTTCTAATTAATGTGGGATTTTATTTGTCCTTCCTTCAAAATATTCCTAAACATGGTTACCTATGCAGAAGCAGGCTTACAAATTCAAGTTCATGCATTCACAGTTCAAGACCCAGTTAAGCATAAGGGGGTTATATTTAGTAGTTATCAACCCTTATGAGTCATTTAAATTTATCCACATTTCTTGATTAAAAAAAAAAACAAAAAAACGATTGAATCAACATCATCAATGGACCTGTTTTGGGAGATTATGTTTTCCCTAGGGAAAAAAAAAATCAGTTTTACATATTGATATTATTCAATTTGCAAACATTTGCAGATTTTGCATGATTTGAATAACACAAGAGTTGGGCTAGAGTTATGCAAAAACAAGGGCACACACCCAACTCAGGAGTTGGTTATTATTTTTGGATTATGAGTTTACTCTCAAGCCTTGGTGACTTAAGTCAATCTTGCAAAGAGACAATATTATATGTTTTGTTGATAAAAATGAACCATTCGTCAAGATTTCTGTGCTCTTTCAGAGATATTTCATAAGTAGTTGATGGGTGTTATCTCTCCCTTCCTCTCTACTCACCCCCTTAACCCTGCGACCTACCAGCATTCTTGTTACAGCAGATACCATCAAAATGTATACCACCAAGGGAAGTCTTAGAAGTAGAACAAAAATTAAGTGTTGAACATAAACATCAACATGAATCAATCTGTAAGCTTTATCTAAGAGGACTCTGTGGCAGTGGTGCTGTGATGATCTTATTTGATGTACAATAAAGTAATTAACCTTTACAGGGCTTATTCTGTGCCAGGAACTGTTCTCTACACTGTGTGTGCTCATTTAATTATTACAACAGCAACTTTTCTCTGATGAGGAAACTGAGGTAGGAAGAGGTTAAACAATTTGTTCAAGTTCACATAATGGGATAGTCCAGGACCACAGCTGTGCTCTTAACCATGAAGCTAACTGCTATGTCTGCTGATGAACCTGCTAGGCTACATCCTGAGTACAGCCTGGTGGGGTAGGCTTTCTGCTGGAGCTATGCGAGGGCCTGGAGTGGAGGATATGAGCCCTGTGGCATGAATCACTACTTATTCGGAAGGTGTAAGATGAACTGACCAACCACGACATGCTTAGTCCCATTCTTTCCTCATCTTGGCTGCTTTTCTTGGCCAGATGTGGAAGGGAGAGAAGCAGGCCCATCTCCTTGTGCAAGCCTCGACCTCAGTGGAAGGAGGAGCACGTGTCTGCTTGCTGAGGGAGAGCCAGGAGATGCAAGGTCCCAGTCTTGCCAATACACTCGCTGCAGGCTCTTTGGTGGGTGTGGGGTAACCAGGAACTTTTGAAGAGGGTATGTATGCTTTGTCCCTTAAGTAGAGAAAATTGTCTTTGGCAGCGTCTAGCCTGGGTCTGCAGAGCCCCTTAAGTAAGGTGAGGGTAAACAGGCTCCCAGGTCCTGAACACTTTCGCTTTAAAGCCCTATATCTGACAGAAAGAAAAGCAAAGGCTTTCCATTGAAGGGGCACTAAATTAACCCATGGTTAGTAGGCTCTTGGGTGTACAAGTGAAAACATGATGTTATTAAACCACAGTCCAATTAAGAGACCCTAAGTTGGCTCCTAGTCTAGCTTTTCTGTGGGGGGAGCTGGAGTGAATGGCAGCACTCGGGGGTCCACAGCAGGCCTGGTGCTTGTGTGGCTGGGCCAGGCATTGACTCCCTACCTCTTATCTGTGGCAGAGTGACTGACAGAAGGTAGGGTTACAGGGCCAGGCAGAAAGAGAGATCCCTGGCCTGTGATGCCTGGGTGGTCTCTTTGTTTCTATCTTCCTGGCAAAGATGATTAGATACAGTTCTGGGGTGGGAAGGAAACTTCGAGATCATATAGACCCACCCACATCGTTGCTTTGTGGATAAGCAAACTGAACCTTGAAGTAGTCAAGTGACATGCCCAAGGTCAGTTAAATGTCAGAGATTATAATCAGTGATGTCATGCAAAGAAAACTCCAGTTCTGTCCCAAGCTATTAAGTGGAACCTATTTGTAATACAGCTTTCTCAAAGGGCTTAAATCCTATTTCTTAGTCAAAGCCTCAGTCTATGTTGTTCATGCATTGAGCTCTCTGGGCAGGGAGAATTAAGGCAGAGGAAATGTTTTTATTATTATTTATAATGGACACTCCACTGGCTAGGGGGATTTGAGGTGACTTGTAATGAAAACAAGACATATAAATAAATCTGTTAAAAATATTTTAAAAAGGGAAAAAAATGTCAAGGGAAAAACTCATATAAAACTCCTAAAACTCCTAAGTTAAAAGCAATCAAGAGGAACAAAATAAGTAACTCAATTCTCATTATCTGTTAAAGAAAGCATATTAATTCTAGGTACAACATTCCTGGAGGAAAGTTAGCTGGCTAGCTTACTATTACTCCCCATCGATTCCAGCGGGTTTTTGTTTGTTTTTTGTTTTGTTTTTTATTTACCCAGGGAAAAGGCTCTGTGGCCAGCAATAATGCTTTGAATTGTAACAACACGATAATGCCCTGGAGGGGGCTCCAGAAGGCATTAGAACCATGTTCCACCATGAGTCAGACACTATTTCCACAGTGCACTATTTTGACCTCGTATTAATGACTGTCAGTTTTACCCAGGCGTGTACATTATCACCTAATAATTTAGTTGTCTTTCTGGAGACCGTCAGGGTCTTTACTTCTAAATACCAGGACATGCCAGGGCACACCTAAGGCAGAACTGCGAGCCAGGGAAACTCCATTAGAATTCATTCATCTTAATTTGACAGCACGTACTGAGGACCTGCTGCCCGTCTCTCTGGGGCTGAGAAGCAGAACTCAAATGTGAGTTGAGTCTGATTAATAGACAGACATGGGTCCAATGACTAACAGTAAAATATAACAACACAATACTCTGTAACTCTGGTCAGAATGACGTGCTCTAGGAACTCAGTAGCAGAAGAGCAGATTCTGCCCAGAGGCATGGGAAGAGGGTTCCTAGGCAGATAATGTTTTATTTATTTTTTCAACAAATAAATGTGTTGGGTGCTGGGATTATCAAAGCAGCCTTGGTCTCTATTCTCCTGAAGCTTGAAGTGATAGGCTCTCAAAAGAAAAGAAGTTGACTTGTATAGTGTATTCCAAGGGTAGGGACCCCGTGAGCCAAGATGAAAGGGTAACCAGATAGTGTGAGGAACATGAAGAAACTTGAACTTAATCACATAGGCAGAGAAGACAGGGAGGATTTAAGGGAGAGAGTGGCATGATCATATTTGTACTCTAAAAGTTAATTAGCCACAAAGATTTAATTATATAAAAAATGAAACCATAAAAGTACTAGAAAAAAAAGGTAGACATGTAATTTTAACTTGGGGGAAAACATTCAATGTAAAACATCAGAAATTAAGACCACACAGAAAAAGATTGATAGTTGTGAATTTGTAAAAATTTGAAAGTCTACCATAAAATCTCTACTTAAAGGTACAAAGACAAAAGTTGGCAAAAAAAAAAAAAAGCCTTTTCAATAAATAGGGAAAATTAGAGGATATTTAAGAACCTTGTATACATAAGTAGGAAAAAAAGAATACTGTCTAGAAAATGGACAAAGAACATAAGACATTTCAAAAGGAGATATTCAAATATCAAAACAAAACCCATATGAACAATATTAAAAATCAGGGTAATCTAAACAAATTTAAACAGGGAGATACCATTTTCATCTACCAGATAGAACAAAGATTTTTAAAAAAAATTATAACACCAGTGTGCAGAAGTGGGGAACCTGAGCTTTCTAATTTCAAAATTGTTCTTTTTTAAGCATCAAAGGAGGCGAGAAAATCTTCATCTTTCTCTGCTCCACCCCTTTTAATAAAAGGATTTGTTCTGCAAAATTTGGATTCAGTCCAAAAGGAGCTAGAAGGCTGCAAGTTGCCTTAAGGCTGCAGGTTCTTTCAAGCACTACCTGTATACTTGTGGTCTATATATGTAACATGTGTCAGAATTCTTTAAAATGAATGGATAGTATGATGCCCCATGATCATATCAATGTACACAGCTATGATTTAATAAAATAAAATAAAATAAAATGAATGGATATACTGACTCAGCAAATTGATTTTTAGGAATATATCCTAAGGCAATAGGTCAACTCACAAATATGTTTTTTTCAAATAGTTCATTCTGATGTTATTTATAATAGCAAAGCAAGGCAAAACAAAACAAAAGCAAATAGAAAACCTGAAATAACAACAACAACAAAAAACCCACAAGGAAACAACATCAATTGCCCAACCCTAAAATAAAGGCTAGATTAAAAACACAAGGGCATAGCCACCCACTCAAATGCTATGCAGCCATTAAGAATGATACATATCTATATTTACTGACGCTCACTATATATTGCTAAAGAAAAATGGAAGATTATGGAGAACTATCATAGCAGAATCTCCTATCTGCAAATACATATTTTATATGCCTATAGAACCTGGGAGGAAAAACAACAAAATCTTATGTCCTTATTTGTAGATAGTATTTTTTTTTTATTTATCCCACTTATATTTTCTTATTGTTCTGCATCAAGCATGGATTCCTAGAAGAAATAAACCAATTATTGTAATACATTAAGATGATTAGCTTCAGGCTCCAAAGATGAAGGGTGTTTGGGAGACATTTGCCATAATCCAGGTAAGAAATGAGGAACGTTTGTGCTGGCCTCTTGTGGCTTTCAGCTCTCGTTATACTTTAGAAACACCTAGGGGGTTATTAAAAAGTATTAAGTCCAGGCACAACACAGACTAATTAACTTAAAGGCTCTGGGATGGGGCCTTGACTCAGGTATTTTTCCCCTGCCCCAGGTGACTCTAGAACAGGGATCCTCAAACTTTTTAAACAGGGGGCCAGTTCACTGTCCCTCAGACGTTTGGAGGGCCGGACTATAGTTTAAAAAAAACAACAACTATGAACAAATTCCTGTGCACATTGCACATATCTTATTTTGAATTAAAAAAAAAAAAAGGGAACAAATATAATATTTAAAATGAAGAACAACTAAAGTTAAATCAACAAACTTACCAGTATTTCAATGGGAACTATGGGCCTGCTTTTGGCTAATGAGATGGTCAATGTTTGATTCCGTATTTGTCACTGCTAGTTGTAACAAGTGATGCAAGCGTGCATCAGTTAGTCCTGAGACTGAGAGGAGGAGTCGAGGGACAGAGAGGAGGGGAGTCAGAGAGTGCTGTGCACATTACACACATGCGCACTGTAGCAGGACAGGCAGCAGTGGCAAAAACACCAAGAGGGCCGGATCAATGTCCTCAGTGGGCTGCATGTGGCCCGCGGGCCGTAGTTTGAGGACCCCTGCTGTAGAATGTGCAGCCAGAGGGAAGTCCACTGCTCTCTAGGGCAATTGCTGTGGGAAAGAGGAGGATTTGGATTTGAGTTCTGTTTCAGTGGATCTCTGAAAGGGATATTAATCTTAAGACATCCATGCAGTTAGCTTTAGTGGATTTCCTTTCATTATACATAGCTCTCAAGGTCACGTGTGTGACTGAGGAATGGACAATGGGTTCTGTTGATCTCTCTGTTCCAAGCTGCAGCTGGCATTGCAGCGTTGGAGGCTGCTTCCATTCTTAGCACATCTGGAGGGCAAAGATGCTGCAGGAGCAAATTACCACCGTCCAAACATCCTGTGTGTGCTTGGCAATACTGGCAAGGCCGAGAGCTATAGCAATGCAGAGACAGGATGACATTTCATACACATCTGTGAATGGAATTGCTACTTACAGAGTGACTTTTTTAAAAGAGAGGTATAGTTTTAAGGCTCACTGGAGTTCACAGTTTCATTACTAAAAACAGTATGGAATATTAGCTAATATTCCAATAACTGAATAGTCTCAGCAATGCTGCAATAGCTTCCCTTAAGGTTTGAAAACTATGATTTGCTTTTAATTGCTATCTTCTTAATAGATGTTACTTCAATGGGAAGAAAAATTCCACATATTCCCACCAGTCTTTGATGCCAGTGGTTTCTGAAGCAATTTGGAGAGATATTTTAAAAGGTATCAGATAAACACAGGTGAATTTTATCATAACACATGAGGTACATTGACATTTTTATTCCAGATAACAACAGAGAGGCTTTTGTATAGCTGGGGAGGAATTATATCAGATTTTGGCTATGGAGACAGGATTTCTCACCTCTCACTAGCTGAAAAAAAATAAATGAAGCCATTATAAGTAGTCTTGAAATATTAATCATACCTTCATAATTAAACACCCCTTTAAAAATAAAAGTTACACAGTCTGCATTTCACTTCAGCTTTGATTTTCATCCTAACACTACTGGAAGGAAATGAACTCTGGTTGGAATCAAAATTGAAAGTGACCTACTACAGAGAACCAGTGTCAGGGCAGAGAACTTGACTGTGTCTTCTCTCCCACTTGGGGTCAGTGTTTAGGTAGATGCAGAGAGAAACTGAGGAACCAGGACAGGAGATGGCAGCACCTCCCCCAGAGGTCAAGGGTGCCTTCAGATAATGGTCTGCATCCCGGACTGAATGCCGAAGGTCATCTGGAAAGTCAGTGCTGGACATGCAGGCTCAGAATGGCTTCCAAAAGGCACCAATGAGGTCAGCAGCACTCAGCAGCCAGGGCACGGGGTGGGGAGGTGAGCGTCTCTGTAGTTACCTTTCTAGTTGGTCTCTGACATCAAAGTGCACGTGTTCTCCTTTAATTGGCAGGCAAAAATGCTGTGCAGGTGACAACGGGCCTCTGGGAGACAAGAACAGGAATCATTGAGCTTCAAATCCCAAGTCTTTATGCCTCACTAAAATAGGTCTTCTCTACCTAGGGTGACAGTCCTGTGACTGACCCCAAAACCCTGCAGGGTAGAGGCTGTGGGATTCCCTGTGTAGTCCCCAAATCCTAATATGCCCTCATAGATGCTTAATCAACATTATCTCCACTGCATTTTTTCAGGTAACATTTAAACTATACCAAAAGATGGATACCCATCTATGTATACATGTACGTCTATATAAACATACCCACATATGTACATACACCTTTTTTTACACAGAGGGAGGTCACATTTATATACTATTCTGTACCTAGCTATGTTCCCCCATATTCACTTATCAATAGATTCTGCAGACCATTCCACACCATTCCATGCAGTACTGACTCACTCTGTGAATTACCACACAGCACTCCGCTGTATGGTGAATCCGTAAACTATTCAACCAGGCCCTCTAACTGATGGACTGTAGATATTTTCCAATCTTTGTCAATGCTGCAATTAATGTGTTTGTAGCACTATCTTTATGTATGTGTGAATATTTCTGGCAGATTAATTCCTGGATGTAAAGTTTCTGAGTCCGAGTACATGCATTTTAAGTTCTGATTGACAGACATTTTCCTCTAAATATTGAGCCTGCTTACACCTTACCAAGAATGTAGGAGACCTTGAGAATATTATGTTAGGTGAAAACAGCAGGCCACTTTGTATGTGACCTGTATAATGAAATATTTAGCATAGCCAATTCATACAAAAGTAGATGAATGGTTGCCAGGGCAGGGAGCAGGGAGGGGAGAGGAGATGACTGCTCATAGGTACAGGGTTTCATTGTGCTGTGATGAAAATGTTCTGCATGGAGATAGTGGCGATGCCTGCACAACTATAAATATGCCAAACTCCACTGAATGATATACCTTGAAATCATTAATTTTGATATCTGAATACTACCTCAATAAAGCTCTTATTTAAAAACAAATGTATGAGCCTAGCTGTCCCCTCTTGTCTCCAGTGACAGTGCAGGTTCAACACTTTGTCATCATCAGCATTCTAATCACAACCTCTTTCTCCCTTCTTCTTAAAGGAGGAGGACAAAGCAGGAAATAGATTTAAAAGGGACACCCAGGGATTTTAGGATTTGGGCTGTCAACTTTACAGTCTAACCACAATGGAAATGTATAAAATGGCAACAACCAAAATAGTCGAGTTGTCAACAATTGTGAGTGAATTAAACAAACGAGGAAAAAGACTTAAGAATTCCGAAAAGGGATGAAGGACCCATTTCTTCCAGCCTAAAGGATTTTTAAATGTCCTTTTGTTTACTTAGCCAAGGACTTTAAGGCTACATCTGCATGCAGAATCTAACAGCCTGCCTCACGTGGAAAATATACTGAAACTCCGCATAGGTAAAAAAGATGTGGAATGTAAATGTCTTAGCACAATAACTAAGAAAATGCCAGGAAGGCTATGCTAACCAGTGTGATGAAAATGTGTTAAACGGCCTATGAAACTAGTGTATGGTGCCCCATGACCATATTAATGTACACAGTTATGATTTAGTAAAAAATAAATAAATAAATAAATAAATAAATAAAATGCAGCATGTGTATACCCTGGAGTACTATTCAGCCATAAAAAAAGGAATTAATATCTTTGCAACTGTCTGGATGGAACTGGAGGCCAATCTCCTAAGTAAAGTATGCCAGGAATAGAAAACAACCACCACATGTACTCACTTAAATTTGAACTAACTTATGGGCACACGTGTGCACAGAGAGAAGTAAAACTCAATGGGAATCAAATGGGGGAGAGCAGAAAGGGGAGGGGGAAAACCTACCAAATAGGTACATAAAACATTATTTATGTCATGAACACATCTATAGCCAGGACTCAAGCACTACAAAAGTGATTCATGTAACCCAAAACATTGTACCCCCTTAATATTTGAAATTAAAAAAAAAAAAAAACAATTTTCCATAACTGCCAGCTGCCCTAATCCATCATCTCTTAGAAACTTACTTAATATAAACATGCCCTCAATGTTATTCATAAAGCCATCATGCTCATTTCTTATCTTTAGAATTCTGCTGTAGAGGTCTTCTTTACCTGATACAAAACTACCAGTCATTATTCTACAGTTCAGTGGACACAACACCAGTTTGAACTTGGTCCATCAATAATATATTTAAATATTATCTCTCTAATCTGTGAATGAAAATTTTACCTAACAAGGAATTACTTCTTTTTTGAGACAGACTCTCCCATGTTGCCTGAGCCAGAATGATGTGACACAACCTCAAAATCCTGGGCTCAAGTAATGCTCCTGCCTTAGTCTCCTGAAAGCTAGGACTACAGTGTGCACCATGATGGTTGGCTATTTTTTTAAATATATTTTGTGGAGATAGGATTTTACTTTGCTTTCCAGGCCTTGAGCAATCCTGCTGCCTTGGCCTCCCAAAATGCTAGGATCACAGGCCTAAGCCACCTTGCCCAGCCTGAAATCAATTTCTTGTATAAAAGAAAAAAATGGTGGCAACACACACAGCTCAGTGGGTTGGGCACTGGCCACTTACACCGAGGCTGGCAGGTTCAAACCCAGGCCAGGCCTGCTAAAACAACAAGGACAACTGCAACAACAACAACACAAAAGATAGCTAGGTGTGGTAGGCATCTGTAGTCCCAGCTACTTGGGAGGCTGAGGCAAGAGAATCACTTACACCCAAGAGTTTGAGGTTGCTGTGAGCTGTGATGCCACAGCACTCTACCCAGGCCAACAGCTTGAGACTCTTGTCTCACCAAATAAATAAATAAATAGTTGATGTAGTTCTGAATAGTTATATATACTACTTCTCTTGAGACTCATTAAATTATCAAAGAAAGAAATAAACTTATATGTTTTGAAAGTTTTATCATATGAGTATATATATTTTTTAACTTAATTTTTATTTTATTTTTTGAAAAAGAGGGTCTCACTCTATACTCCAGGACTGAGGGTCATGGCTTCATCATAGTCACTTTAACTTGAAACTAGAGGGTTCAGTCAGTCCTCCCACATGCCTAGGACAGCAGGTATGACCATCATGCCTCACTCTTTTTATTTTTAATTTTTGTAAAGATGAAGTCACCTTTTGTTGCCCAGGATGGTCTTAACCTACTGGTCTCAACTCTCGCCTTAGCCCCCTAAAGTTCTGGGATTACAGACATGAGTCACCATGTCCAGGTTCTCTTATATCACTGTAGTCTGAGGGCTATATAATTAAATGTGGCATACCAAGTTACTTAACATTAGAAGAAAAATTGACAGGCTGTGGGCAGTGGCTAATGCCTATAATCCTGGCACTCTGACAGGCCAGGGTGGGAGGCTTACCTGAGGCCATGGGGGAAGCCTAGCCTAAGCAACATGGAGCAACCAGGTCTCCACCAAAAACACAAACAAACATCCCAAATATTCGAGAAGGAACTAAAATGAAGAAATAAGCAAAGCTAAAAGCTAAAAAGTATCAGAGATGTGTGCAACTTTGTCTAGCCTGAGCTTCTGGCCAAGAAGATATTTAAAAATATACCTGACATTGTGAGCATGGAGTAGACTAGAAAGCATGTGAGGAGTTCTGTGTTTGGGTGTCGATGTCTCAGCAACAGTTAAATAACTGAAAATGTTCATAGAAGAATGCGGGACAACACAAAATGGCAGGGATGCATAGCGGCGACTGAATGAGACAATGACTTGATTGGTAAAGACTAGATGCTGACAGCAGAGAAGTTACCCAGAAACAAATGTATAGAAGCAAAAACATTTCTAAGTCATCCTGGAGACAATGAAACTTTTTTAAATGTCCAAAAGATAAAACAAAACAGGTCAAATGGGGACGCCCTGAACTGTCTCTGATGAAGAGTGGGAGTGGGGAAGTTAAGTACCAAAAATTGAATTAAAACTAACTTGACTGCATAATAATACTTCCCTAAAATAGCTCAGCCATAAGTGCTTAACACATTTAGTACACTCATGCAGACATTAATTACATCACTATATTTGTGTATCTTTTAACACAATGAAATAATGTACAGAGAACTTAGACAGACACTTACATGGTTTCTGTGGCAAGATACCGACCCAAGGCTTGTTGAGTATCATTTTTAGCTTGTTCCTACCTCCACCAGATTTGGCTTTACTTTTGTTATTCACTTTTTCAAGTCTTATCACCTGTTCTACATCTACAGCAAGATCTGGAATAGATCCACAATTGGCCATTTCCATGTCACCAATTTTAGGATGGTGAAGGGCACCAGTTTTTTTCTCTTCTGACAATCTTCTTAGAAGTTCTTTATATGCTAGGATACATAGAAACAACACAAAATGCCAATTATAAGAAATCTAAATAAAGCCATGGCAATGGTAGACTTGGAAATATATGAGAAGTACCAATTTCAATGATCAAAATTGCAATCCCATAGAAAAACACTATTGCAGGAATGAATGAGACTGAGCATCTGTTTTGTATGTTTCTCTATCAGAATAAGTTTTAAAAGAGTATTATATGCTTTAATCTATACATACTTATTTATCAATAAAAGATTTCATTTATCAATAAAAACAGGTTAAAAATAATTTTTGTGATCTTCAAGTGAGATTTTTGACCTAGATCTAATCTATGCATTTTACTATAAATGCTTTGTTTCTAATGATGTTTGAAATATTACGTATAAAAATGACTATTTTCATTCAATGACTAAATGTCAAACAAATAAACAAAAACGATCTGGGAGAAAATGAAAGTAGGTAAAAATACTTACCAAATAAATTGGTTTTCACATGGATAAATATGAGTTATTTCTAAGACACTCCGTGGCTTTTGAAAGCTGAATATTTTCAAAGTTTTGACCATTTACTTCTAATATCAAAAAATTAAATTATAGGGCAGCACCTGTGGCTCAGTGGGTAGGGCGCCAGCCCCATATACCGACGGTAGCGGTTCAAACCCAGCCCTGACCAAACTGCAGCAAAAAAAATAGCCCAGGGTTGTGGTGGGCACCTGTAGTCCCAGCTACTTAGGAAGCTGAAGCAAGAGAATCGCCTAAGCCCAAGAGCTGGAGGTTGCTGTGAGCTGTATGACGCCACAGCACCCTACCGAGGGTGATAAAGTGAGACTCTGTCTCTACAAAAAAAAAAAAAAAATGAAATTATAGAATTAAGGTCAGCATTACAACAAACAAGAGAAAAAAGACACCAACATTCACCCTTAAGTCTGGACTTGGAAGCACCGTATGTGATCGCCATGTGTCAAGCCTGCTCCAGAGCCTTTGCTCCCTGAATTGACACACGGTCAACCAAGATTCCAAGCCCCATCTCAGAGCCTCCTCGTAAGATGAGAGGCAAAGGAGATTCTCGGGATAGTTTTGTGAACATCATCCATCTGCTTCTTGCATTAGCTGCACATACACATTTAACAGCCTTAGAGGTCCACCCATTCTCTGTATGAGTCTGAAAGACTGCTGTTAATTCAAACACAGGCTGAAGAAATTGGTTTAGGCGAGTATTTTATGAGGAAAACCCACCAGACAACTGAAGCAGCTTCAAAAATACATTACTGGGACTTTATCAAACTAAAAAGCTTCTGCACAGCCAAGAACACAGTAAGTAAAGCAAGCAAACAGCCCTCAGAATGGGAGAAGATATTTGCAGGTTATATCTCTGACAAAGGTTTAATAACCAGAATCCACAGAGAACTCAAACGCATTA